>CAWUFW010032376.1:0-14025 GCA_963921515.1 Calotriton arnoldi | reverse complement strand
TGGGTTCCCATTTTGCCTAAAGTCTTAGGGAAAATGAAAGGGGCTGCATATTTGCTGGGCACCTGGCAAAAAAAGACACACTGATGACTCTACCGCACGTTCTCCTACAAATAATGAAATAATTTTAACGGAAACATTATGACCTATCAAAATAGTAAAAATCTTTTCTTTTGAAAAATTCATATTTGGTTCATGCTGGCATGCGCTGAACGGGCTACTAAATCTTCAATGATAAGAATACTGGAGTGGGTGAAACCACTTTTAAGGGATATTCATTACCACTGTTATGGGGTTTGCAGACAGGGACAGAGTAGCTGATCCTTTCGTCAAGAGTCGAGCCAATAAATGTAACTTACTCCTGTTCAGTCTGAAACAAAGCCCATACTTTCCAGGGATTTCCGTCATCGGAAGGGAGTCCCAAACTGAAAGATAGATTTGGCCAACAGGGGACATATTATGTATTAGGGGGCATTTTCCCCATTTGCGCCAGGCGAACCTTAAAACAGGTGCGTCGGGCGCAAACAGAGAAAGTGTGCCCTATTACATAGAATGCGGTGCCCCAGGGCAGCCGCAAACTCGTGCTGCCCTGGGGGCAGCGCATTCAAGTGAAATACAGAGCGGCTATGAAGCAGTCACTCAATGTTTCACTGTGCAGGCGGCAACCCACCTGCACTTTTAAGTGGGATTAGAGATCTCCTTGCAGGCGGGTGCATTGAATGACTGCACCCACCTGCAAGGGGATGTCTGGGGAGTCCATGGGACCCCCGTTTCCCCCTCCAGAGGGTTGCTCTCAGGGGGTTCAACGACAGTGTGCCACCTTTTAGGTGGTGCACTGTCAGTGCACATCCTGAGAGCTTCTTTGCCTCTGCGCCCACGTCTGTAATACGGCGCAGGCACAGAGGCAAAGGGATTACCTAAATTTGCATGAGCCACGCTCCCATGCAAATGAGGGAATGCCCTCTGAAGTTAGCGCTGGCGCTTTAAGTGCGCCAGCGCTATCGCTATTACAGAAGGGGCCGCACAAGCGTCTACAGCCCCTTCTGTAATACCAAAGTGCCCTGAGGGCATGCAAAGTGGGCGCAAACACCCGTTGCACCACTGGGGAACTTTTATAATACGGCCTCAGGACGCTGTAACTCCATTAGCTGCAGAATACACTGTCAATCGCCGGTTGTGTCGGGCGTGTCTGGATCCAAGAGATCTTGACCCTGGAGAAAGGGTGATCCCTTTGATCCCTTCCCGTAGCCACCCCAATGACTGAGATAGACTTCAATGGATGCCTTTTGAAAGAAATCACTTTTGGTGGAGGAAAAGCAAATGGCACCAAAAACCTCCAAAGTAAAACTCAGCTCAATAGAGAGGGCCAAAAAACACCTCGACAGAAGTACAGAGATATTAGTTGGAATGGAACAAGTAAAACTAAACTAGGAGCATGCACAGAATCAAGATGCAATTGCGACGCAACAATTCCTGTAATTCTCCTCCCCTATATACCCTTAATTAGACCTGGAAGGAAAAAGACGGCCACAGGTAGCTGTTGCTACCATGATGGTTTGAGCAGACAAGGTAAGAGAGTACTGACAGGCCACTATCTTGGATGGGGAGAAATTAAATCTCCTAAGCTCAAGACGCCTTGGAAGCTTGCAGGAGTAAGGAGGACTAATACTGTGCCCGACCACCAAACTCCCAACCTAACTCAGCAGCCCGAAACGTCCCAGAGCAGAACTGCCACCCTCCACCTGGTAGGCATTACGCCAAGCTCCACGTACCACACACCACAAGAATGAAAACATGAATAAGTGGCGAATGAGAAGCATGGAGCTCCCAACAGACACACAATTGTATATCTTGGCACACTTACCCCAGAAAGCAAACTGCTCAAGCAAGGCTAAATTATGTATGGTCCAAAATGACGAAACAGCACCTACGGGTGCCAAGATGTAATGGCTCGTAGGGTCTTGACCTAGGCGTTAGCAATATTTTAGGCCAGGATGTTTTACATTCTTTAACCTGGCCTGACCTACCCACCACCGATGTCCCTTTGTATTCTGAGCATAGGAGGACGGGGCGTGTTTTATCACCTATGTAACCCCTAACTCATGACCTATGCATGACCTCTAATGCTTTTAGCTCTGTAACAAGAACACAATTAATGCAACATAGACAATCATTTATTATACGATTTTCACTTATTTGTGATTTTTTTAATTGCCACGTTCATTTACTTAGGATTGCGTGTTCGTGTTATGCATAGGTCTCGTGAGAGAAATATTTTTATTATCAACTTTTTGTCTTTAACTATACGTTTCTCATGCATGCGGTTCCCACATCTAATGCACAATTATATCTGGGAAAGAAAGGACTTGCCTTTTATACAATTTTCTACAGCGCAACAGATAAAACACGTTGAGTCAACAATACATAGATGGGGATAGTTTTGCTGGGACTGTTTGCAAAAGACAAATAAGCGAACGCCCATGGACCTTGGACTCCAGAGAACGTAAAGGCAGAATTCACAGCAGTCTGCTTTGGAGAATGGTACACGGTTCTTTGGAATTCATTCCTCGTAGTAGCTTCTGGACGGTGGCAAGACATGCTCCAAGTCCTCCAAGACTTAATACTGGTTCCGTTAAGAGCACTATACATGCCGTTCCACTTCTCATCTAGGGCCCAAAGAAATAACACCATATGACCAATACCCTGATGGAACTCCTCTGGCTCCTCTTGTCAGTTCAGGTCATTTCAAAATCAGAGGCATAATTTACAAAGTCATCGAGACCACCATCACAGGATCAATACTCGCTGTCTCTGGTGGCTCTCAACACGCCTGCAGCTAGGACACCAGACTGGAGGCAAGGAAGTGTTAAAAAAAAAAAAAAAAAAGACAATAGACTATCACCATTTACACACCCAGGATCTGGGAAAACACCTGCATATCCATCAGGACTGCCCCACCTCTGCGAAAATGTAGGAAACACAGGATGATGTAACTCAGAAGCACACTACACCACAATGCACTAACAGTGCTTTTCTGCTTCTGAACCCAGATACCTCTCCAATCACTTGCTTACTGAATCTTTGCCCAAGGTCCTGTATAGCGCGCTGGTGTCCCTCGGGTAGATTCACTCCACATACATACAAAACACAGTATAGGTTTTGTGAGACTAATCTTCCACAATGTTGGAAATATACATTTAATTAGTTTTTTGTAAACGAACATATGGTTATTCCTTTTCTACTTACTAGGGCAGTTTATAATAGAGCATCCACAGCAGCAGTTTCTCCCAGACCGCTCTCTCTCTATCTCCACTGGATTTTAGTAAAACAAAAGAAGCTGCTCACAGGACAATAGTGGCAGAAGAATACAATATAAACCACCTGACTTGCAATATTTGCACTCGATTAGAGTGCTAACATCACCGAACACCATCTGTGCTCCCTTTTGTGAACCGTTTGAGATCAGATTCGTTTGTAGGATTCAACAGTCTCCTGTCTTGTCACATGCATAGTCCATGGAGGAGCACTATTACACAACCCAACACAAATGCATAATTGGTTTGTAGTGGAAATGATTTAAGTGCACTCTTCCCTGCTTGTTAATATAACACGGAGTTAATGTATGGACTCTCAAACTGAGAAAATAACACCTCAGTGTATGAAGTACAAATAAGGTAGGACCACTGAGAGGCAAAACAATACCCCCTTGAATCATGCGTCACAGACTAAAAAAAGTCCCAAAAGCGACTATCACACACACACATGATCAGTATTTAAGGGTCGCAGCTCCGACTCTTGACTTGCCCGTAGCAACGCCTGGCCTCAGAAGTGGCAAAATCAGTGCCAAGAACACAGGGGCCGATCCACATTCCTTATTTTCCACCCATTTTTCACTATACGAATAGTGCATAATATATTATTCACTATTAGCGTAATAAACAATAGAGTACACTTAGGAAAGGGACCTTTGGTGGCAGCTGTGGTAAGCTGCATTCAATGGCACTGCACTCTACTCTGCACCGCTCAACTCTTCATAACTCTGCTGCACTCTACACCCCTCTACTCTGCATTACTCCACTCTACGCCACTTCACTGTACTGTGATACAATCTATTCTGTGCCACTGCACTCTACACCACAGCAGTAAACTCCACTCTGCACCACTCCACTCTATTGCAATCTACTCTGCACCACTCTACGTCACTGCACTATACACCAATTGACTTTACACTACTTTACTCAAAACCAATGCACTGTATCAATCTCCTGTGAGCCACTGTAGTTTACGCCACTTCACTCTACGACACTCCACTATGACACTACATGATACTCCACCCTATGACGCTCTACTCCATTCAACTCTAGTCGCTCTATGCAACTCCCTGAACACCACTCCATGCCACTTTACTCCACTCTATTGTATGACACTACTTCACTCTACGCCACACCAATCTATGCCACTCCGCAACACTCTACTCCACACTATCGCATTCTACTCTCCTACAGAACTCTACTCTATGCCACTCCACTTTATGACAATCTACTCGCCCTACGTCACTCTACTCTACTCTACACAACACCCTCTCCTCCACTATACTCTGCTCTACACCACTCCACAACACTCTAAGCTACTCTACAACACTCTACTCTATTAGCAAATTGATCAATGTGGCACAGCGTGCTACACGCTAAAATGATACAGTGGTGGCATACATATACTAATTATAGTTGATGCACATCAGCAGGTGCTACTTTTACAGCTTACTTTAGCGACAGATTCAAACGTTTTTTCTGCAAGGTAACATTTTATAACATACATTTTATTCGTGGCTATTAGGTAATATATAATACATGCTTCTTTCTGTGTTAAAAACAGCATTAATATGTGAGCAATTTGTCATCTCTCTTGTGACATGCGCAGTATATAGATGAATGTAGTTCATGATGTTGGCTCCACCCGATAGCGTATCTCCCTAAAACATCATATAATCAGCTATTTACTACCGGGATGGTATATGCCGGTATTGCCTACCTAAGTAATAGGCTCTGCATCATGCGTTCCCAACTGCTCCTCGTCTATACCTATGGTTAACTCAGCTGCATGTGGGGCAGGTGTTATGTCAGTATGTAAATCCACCATCAACGCATCCCATTATTGAGCAAACGGTTATTTCCTAAGGCCCGATTATCTTCCCTTTGGAGGGCCGAGCTTTCCGCCTGTGCCCAGTTTCCGAAAGAGCGCAGCCATGCAATGCCACCCGGGGGTCAGGGGAACACCATCTACGTGTAATTTAGCGCTTAGCCAGAATCAAACTCAAGTCGATAAAGCGAGATGTGACTCTATGTTTCGTGCCTCTTTTGTATCTACCTAGTATGCATACCTCCCATGTAAATGGAAGATATCTGTCTGTGCAATGCAGCAAGCGAGTCATTATGGCCTGCCAGTAATTTGTTAGCTGAGTACAAGTCCATAGCATGTGCAGTAGATCGCGTTTAGTAGCTGACAGCGCTGAGTCTCCAGTCACCCATAGTAATACTGTTATAAAAATACGAAGAATACTAATATGTCCAGTGCAAGCATTGCACGAAGGATGGGCGCCGTGGTTCCAAAAATGCCCATGATTTATAAAGAATTATAACCATGAACATTAAACCGGGGATGCACAACATTAAGTCAAGAGTGCCTACAATGTGTCGAGACTTAGCCTCATTTGCCCCAGATATCTGAAGAATTACCACTATTATGCATGTTCAGAATTGCCACACCACTCAGCAATCATTAGTGCATGGTCAGATTTGCACCATCACTAACTAACCCACAGTACATTTCAGATTTGCACCATCACTTAGTAATAGCGCATTTGTGTATTTGCATCTAACTCTTCACCATCTGGTCTGTCTCCTCTAGTCAACACATGCACACTGAAAGTGCACTCGTCTGTGTGTAGACAGAGCAAACAAGTTAGTCTGCCACTGTCATGACTGAAGCCTACTGAAGCCTAGCTGTGGAGCATGCACATGTGCACCACTACCAGCCCATGACTCAGCCAGCTGAACTGTGCTCAGCAGTGCCAGTATGACAACAGCTGAGACTCAGCACCACCACTTTAAAACAATGAGTTCATGCTATGGTGGTTGAGGTGAATGCATTGTTTTAATATGCTGCTGCACAGCATCCGACACAGTGCTCGATTATAGTCTCTGCATAGAGGTGGGCGAGCGTCTGACAGCTCCTGAAGCTTGGTTCTGGCTCATGTCTAGGTCCTGTTTGAACCTCGAGCCCATAACGAGTTGAGCTTTCTGTGGCTTCTGCCTGCCACCCTCCCTCTACCAAGGATGTGGCGTTACGGTCAGAGCTGCCAACGGTGGAAATGGAAAACCAGGTTAGAGTCTCAGCGTCGGCTCAACATCCTGTGATTCTGGGCAAATCACTTAATCTCCCATGCCTATAAACAATGCATGTGACCTTATATAATGTAACTAGTGCTCATGTTCAGCCTTTGGGTAGAGCTTGCCTATGTTTAAAAACTACACGGAGATAAAAACAAAGCCATAATATAAGGAAAGACAAATAGATAGCCATTTACAGGCTGATGTGTACAAACAAACCAGAAAACCTGGATAAACTGCAGCTTACCCACTTAAATTGGGTGATCCTAGGCAAATATTTAATTTCACCAAAACTCTTTTTCTTCATTATCGCGTATGAAAGCACTTTCAAATATGTGAGTTCAGACGACCAGTTGTACAAAACTATCACTTTTAATAAGTACTTCTCAGTGCCATATGTTGAAGAAATAAGCGGTTTTGAATTTTGAAGAGTATCACATTTTTACGAGACGTTTGTTGTATGATTTACAAAGGAAATATTTTCAGGGCTCGGCTCGTAAACGGGCTCTAAGATACGAGCCAGACTTGGCTCTGCTCTCCCCGTTAATTTGTTGGCTCACCCACCTCTAACTCTGTATCCTTTTAGAGTCTGACATAAGCACGACCAGTGTACACATGGTGTCAAAGTGAACGCAGAGCAAGTCAGTGAGTGGTCTGCATTTGCCCTGGGCCCCACCAATGCTCATTGTGATTGACCACAGCGCTGAGACTTGGCACAAGAGTGGAGTCGGACAACTGCCCGACATCACAGGCGGTTGGTAGACTTATGATTACAGAGACAAAAGAGATTCACTGTCTGATGGATTAGCATGCATCATTGTCGCAACAACCCATGGGGAGATGCCAGGCTGGGGAACAAGAGAGAAATTCAAAAATTAGCCTCCATGCCTCCACCCCTACTGCCTTCCGCCCAAGATTTTCATGACCTCCAGAATAGCCAATTTGGACCTGTCCAACACTTCGGCTGATATTCCAGTGGTGCAGTCTATTGCCTTGCAGAGTCCTACAAGTAAACGAACAATATGCCGTACATCATGACTGATATTTCTATCACCAAATGGTTGTAATGTGGGCTGATACAAAATGTGAATGCCATCTGGAAAATGCAAGGGCATTACCTTCTATGTGGAGTGGAGTGGAGAAGTGTGGCTCAATGGTTAGAGCGGCAGACCCTGATGCAGAGATCTGGCCCGGGACCAGGGTTCAATTCCCGCCTCGGCGGGTCTTGGGCTCAATTTCCTCGGACCTGATCATTCTCGCCTCGGTGCCTATTCTAATCATGGGTCCCACTCTGCAACTCTGGGCAATAGCTTGCTTAATCTCCACAACGGCCCCAACAGCGCTGGGATGCCTGGCTTCACCCTGGTGGTGCCCAGGAGTGGACATTTCACAGGGAAAAGCCAGGAAGGGTTCCACAGCGGTATGCGTACAGCGCCTGGACACCCCTTTGGGGGTATGGGTGCGCTTCACAAGTACAAATTTCATTTCATTCAATTTCATTATGTGCATTACAATTGTGCATTGATTTCAAAAGTTCTGACAGGTCCATACAGCTGTTTGCGCCAAACCTAAAACAACAGCAAAAAGCCTTGGCATAATTTTTGACTCAGACATTACCTTCTTACCCCAAAATAAATTAACTCTCCAAAACCACACATCAATGCAACCAGCCATAAAGTGGAACTGATTAGAACCCTTTTGATCGTGAGTTTTTTTTGTTTTTTTTAAAAATGTCAATACATTCCACACCAGTTACCCCCAATCGCTCCAGTCTACTATGGTTGCCAGACTAATATAGCTAGGCTGAGCCACAAACTGAAAAAGTTGCGGCCACATGTAATCTGGCTTAAAAGATCACAACTGGTTTGAAGTTGAGCCAAGAATTACATTTAAAATCTTTAGCATCACCCAATAGGTCTATTGGAGCTAAGACACAGAATATCTACAGACCTAAATACCTAACAGAAATCAGATTAGCCAACTGAAGTTCAGTAAGCTGAAGACTGGAGGCAGGGTTCTACGAGTCCATGACCAATGGCTCTAACATGCTCTCATTCCAACCTTGAGAACAAAAACAAAAGAACTACTCTTTAGAAAACAATTGCAAATTTAGTTGCTGAAGCAAGACTTCGAGTTTGATATGATATTGTATGACTGTGATGGAGCAAGGTTTCAAAAATGAAACTTGCTTGTACGCAATCTTCCTCATAGTATTAATTTATTAAACTTGTATTGTCAAAACTAAACTTTGCATTCACAAACACAAGAGGGACAGAAGCTTGCTTATGTGTTTTACTAATGAATAACGCTTGTCTGTAATCCAAAATGTCCGCTAAAGCGCGGGAACCTCAATGCGCATGTCGCAACCTGATCACATGGTGTGACGTCTTTCTTTGCTTTGTGGGAAACTTCTGCTTCTGCGCAGTGTGCACTAAAATGGCCGCTAAATGTTTTCACATGCTTCAGCTTGCTCTCATGTCATTATTAAATTGTCGTTTTCTTAATGCTACTAATGCAGGATAGTATTATAATTAATTGGGAATAGAGTAGGGAAAGTGGGCATACAGTGAAACTTTATTTGTGATTTTAATATTTTCTTCTTGCACTTTTAGAAATTTGTAAACTTGGGCCTGGGTTGGTGACTTGAAACTCGAGAGACAGATGGTTCTGCGCATGTGTCCTGTGTGCCTGCCAAGTGAAGTCAACTTGGACGTCTTCCAAGGCCATGACCCATTGGCCAAAGATGCTGTACTTCATGTTTCCGGAGGACAAAAATGATAATTTTCCCTTGTAAAATGTATAACATTTGTCATGAGACGGGTGGGAAATAAAGTGAATGTATTAATCTGAAGGGGAGGGAACGTAAAGACAATTTAGGCCAAATCGATATGGTGCGAGAATCCACCCCCTGTCCAATCAGAAGTAGTGGTCCCATATTTTAGCAACATTAAGGGGAGGTACATGGGCGTAGAAGGGTATAACAGATATAGAATTAGCTAATTAGCTAGAGCTGACTCTCAGAACACACAGAAGAGCTCCAGACTGCCATGCTGATCGGTTGCTGACTGAATCCCTGTCCAGAAGAGGTCCTGAGGAGGGGCGGCGGAGTCCATTAGAAGGAAGGCACGGGAGAATCGAGAGAAATCGAGTATCAGAGAGGGGAACGGCGCAGGCGTCGTTGTAGAGAGGTCACCGGTCCTGTCCTGATCCTGGAAGAAGTCTTTGTTCTTCATCCTTCCTGGGTCCTATCTTTTCCAACTCCTTGGCCAAGGGCCTTGGTTCTCGCATTTAGGTAACTATACTGCAACCTTTAGTTGCGCTGCTGTCTCTATCTTCTCGTCTTCCTTAAACACCGTCATTTATTAGCAAAATAATTTCTATGCTTTTTCTTGGGTATTTCAATCAAGTACCGTGTTTTCTGTATTTTACTCTGCAAAAAAAAAAAAAACTTTAGATAAACATTTTAAAACTTCCTGACTCAGTGGTTATTTCAGGATTATGTACTATAATGAATGTCACTCATTTTAAACTTCCCAATTAGCAAAGGATCCATTGGTAAGTTATTACTCTTCAATCAGAAGGTAATTGGTAGCAGGGACTTTGATAAAAGAGCACATCTGACACCCAGCGTAAGTATTAGTGTAGTGTGTATGTATGGGCCCAAGTGAGTATATGGTGTATGAATGTTGTTGGCTAATATTGCGCTGGATCAGTTTTCTGGTAAGCAGAGGACGGTTATGGTTACTCTTTGTTAATTGGGTAATGAGAATTCTATTTGTATTTTTATGAACTAACATCCGCTTAAATTTTGAGTTTTGTTATATGTTGTCCAGAATACCCCGGGGTAAAAAGAATAGCGGGCGGCAAGTGGAAGCCATACTGCAGTGAGGTTATCTGTCAGGCAGAAATAGTACTGAGAAGTTAAGCAGGACTTCAAGTACTCGTTAGGGACTCTATGCGTGTGAGTAATAGCAAAAAGGGTACGCTGATAAAAATTTGATGTTATATCACCTAGTAAGGGTAACATTGGAGAAGTAACAGGTACTTCTGGAGCTTGTGTGAAGAGTAGACGGAAGTATTTTACTCGTAGTATATGTTTAGTAAACGGAAAGGTTTTACTAAGTGTGAGAGAAAACTATCTTTTCTATTTTAGAGAAACTGGCACGATAGCGAATGTTTTATGTTGTTACTGAAATTTAATTAAGATTTATAGAGAAAATAAGTTTGCGTAAATTTTTGTAAAGGGAGGGTCAGTTGCCGGAGAGGGAGCTGACGTCACAAAACGCCCGCTGTGGTAGGTTGAAACAGTGGGTGTGGAGAGACACTTGTAAAGGAGGGGTCAGTAGTCAGGAGTAGTACTGACGTCACAGGAGCCGCGCTGGGATTGGTTAAACCAGCGAGGACAGAAAAGAGCAGATTGTAAAGGAGGGGTTGACAGAGAAACGTCACAAAAAAAGCCGCGCAAGGATTGGCTCAGAAATAAAAGATAGCAGACATTTGATTGGTCGAAAATATAGAAGAAAAATTCTTAGTGGATAAGGATTGCATGTTAAAACGCGATCCGACTTTAACAGGAACTCGTCCGGATAAGAGATTCCTAGGTTTTGCAGAATATAATTTTGTACACCGAAGATTAGATAGAATGTACGGAGAAAGGAGAAAAAGTCCTTTTTGCAAAAGATTAAGAATTATTTTAAAAAGGACAAACCAATCAAAACTAGAGAAGGAATTATTATTCCACCAGCTAAAACGCCAGCATCATTTATGATGATGGAGAGAGGTTATCATATTTGTGTATGGATGGAGGATTGGATAGAATACACCAAAAATGATGGAGTATTAGCATTTCCCGAGAATGGTACCTTCAATGGAAGAATTCTTCAAAACTTGAGATTGAGGATGAATGATTTAGAACCCAGACCTAGATTAACCCAGTACAAAGCTCTAGAAGAATGGGAAACCGAGGCATTTGAGCGGATAGATCTAGAAGTAATAGGAGTTACCCAGGATTTTTCCCCAGATATTTACGTGAGTCGAGAGAAGGTCAGATGAAACAATGGAGAAGGGCAATGATTACAGAGGGACTGTATCCATTATTCACAGAAGGAGAGAAATCAGGAGGCAAATGTACAGAAAAGACAAAACATTTCATGAGAAAAGAGGAATCTGAAGACGAATTTATGGAGGAAATGTTAAGAAATCCCCACCATATCAGGAAGGGACAAGTGGATGCACCCCAAGTGCACCACCAAAAACTCCATTAGTGCCACAGGTAATGAATGAGTTCACCCCGACTAGAATACTTCATGACAAAGAAAAAGAAGCCCTAGAAAAGACCAGAACAGAATTAATACAGAAAATAACTCAGATAAAAGTACATCCTGATTCGTTGACCATACCTGTAACAATTGGTCCAGTAGTTCCATTATATGGTACTCAGGAAATTGTCCACCACCCATACTTGCACCTACTCCTGTGAGTAATCCCAAACCTGAAGCTCCAGTTATAATTGAGGATCAATTTAGTGACTGTGAATCCACAATATCACTCATGGACTTGCCTATTCGAGGTTCTGTAAATAGTACTCCAAGAAAAGATGTACCTGGAGGTTCAAAAGATGTAAGTTTAGTAACTTCATCAGGAGCAAAAAGTGCTACCATAGTAACACCTGAAGAGCTAGAAAGATGGGTGCAAGGGTCAGTTAAACAGTGCACACCTCCAAAGATACTGGATATCCATAAATTAAAAGTTGAATTAGAAGAAATAATAGCAGGAAATGTAGGACTAGAACGCTTAAATACCTATGATGAAGAAGAATTATTGTTCCTATGTAGGAGTATCACCAGAAATGTAAGGATATTTCATGAAAAATTATCTAATTTAGCACTACAGATGGGAATAGGAATAGGAGATCAAAGGTACTACAGAAACCCTATAGAGCAGAATTTTCAGACAAAGACTTAGAAAATATGAAAGCCTCTGGAAAAAGACTACAAATAAGAGAATTAATGTTAGTTTTACAAAAATGGGGAGACCTAGATAAATGGAGAACTAGGTGGTCCAAGAAAAAGGAAGAGGCACGAACAAGTAGAACAGCATCTGAATATGTGATGAAGGAAGCAGGAAAAGCAGATCAAATGTATCCAATGCGTGAAGTTGCGGGAGGAGGATATGTACATGTCCCATGGAGCAGACAGGATATTTTATCATTTACGAATGATTTTCCAAAGCTGAGGAAAAGCCAATTGAATGGTATAAGCAGGTTGAAAGGTTTGTGAAGGTGTCAAAGGTATTGTTGATGGATTTAGATGGTCTGTTTGACATCTTGGTACCTGCCGATTTATGGACAGATTGTAAGATCACAGTCGATTGGCCTAGTGATGAATATCCTAGAGATCCGAAGACAGGTGCCCCGTCAAATGATGTAATGAAAAAGTATCAGCAGGTGATAACATACCTGAAAGGGAAAATACCCCAGAAAGAAACAGATTGGGTGAAAATAGATCGAACAACCCAAGAAGCTAGTGAAACAGTACATTCCTATTATGAGCGTTTATTGCAGGTGTTTAAACAGTATAGTGGATTTGAGGACATTGGAGACAAAAACATGAGTCAGTTTGTGTATCGGTTTGTTTACGGTCTGAAACCAGAGATTTGCCAGATGATTAAACAACACATGCTGTGTTGGCAGGGAAAGCCCATATATGAGATTCTGAAGTAAGCAAAATATTGTGGAGACGATATTGAGTATAGACACAAGAAATTACAAGAAAAGGTGATGTGGGCACAGGTGAAAATGGCAGAAAAGCAGGGAATTAATTTGGAAAATCCGAGTGAAAATCAAGGAAAAGATTCTGGAACGAGTGGTGATACGGGTAATGGTGGAAAATTTAGAGGACGAATGAGTAGAGAAGAAGCTAAAAGAAATTTCCTTGTCATGGATGCGGAAAATTGGGGCATTGGAAGGATGAATGTAAAAGATTCGGAATAATAATGGCCCAAATCAAAACTTAAATCCACAGACGCAGAATGACTCACAGCAGGGTGTAAATCTCCAGAGTCAATTGCCACCTCCACCTGTTCAGGGTAATGTAAGCAGAGCAAAGCATGGTACAGACATTGGATACCCAGGAGGGAGTGGTAAGAATGATTATATGACATCACAATTTCTTTTGCAGGACAATTACTGTGAATTCAACTCATGACGGTGCCTAGGAGAGGGGAAGAAGGAGTGCGTACTTGGCGCATCCTTACAGGTAGATCAGTCTGGTCCATATGTTGAAGGAAATGTGAAAGGTAATGATATTACTTTCCTTTTGGACACTGGTGCTACCAGGTCTACGGTGAGATCAGCAGATATCCCAGAGCTTCTCTCTCTGGTGAAGATATCCAAGTAGTAGGGGTAGCTAATCAAAGAATTAGAACGCCTCTTACAGAACCAATGGAAGTCAAAATAGGAAACTGCAGAGAAATGCACCAATTTGTAGTGTGCGATTCTAGCCCAGTGAATTTATTAGGTAGGGATTTATTGTGCAAAATGAACTGTACAATTTTCTGCACGCCAGATGGTGTGGCAGTTCAGACACCAGATGAGGACCATGTATATAAAATTATGGTTGCAAAACAAGTGTCATGATAT
>CAWUFW010032375.1:0-14026 GCA_963921515.1 Calotriton arnoldi | reverse complement strand
GAGACTAGCATTTAAAAAACCTTTGAAAATCATTTAAAAAATCATAGGTTTCAGGCACGTTATAGTTAGAAATTAGCATTTAAAAAACCTGTGAAATTCACTGAAAAAACCATACGTTTCAGACACGTTATAGTTAGAAATTAGCATTTAAAAAACCTTTGAAATTCACTGAAAAAACCATAGGTTTTAGGGACAGTTATAGTTAGTTGGACATTTCACTCGTACAAAACCATAGAAATTCCCCCGTTATAGTTAGTTCAGCTAACTATAACTCGCACCCCCGCAATGCACTGCTGATGACGTCACATATTACATCACTCATGACATGGTCAGTGACATCACTGATGACATCACTCATGACATCTCAAATGACATCACTGATGACATCACTGATGACATCATCCATGTGATAATTTCATGCATCTTCTCACACCCTAATATAACTTTTGATACACCCACTCTAAATTACAGACTGCCATTCTCAAAACCATGCACACTCCAATACCAATAACTACATACCCACTCACTGATTCTTAGGTCTACACACACACATCTACTCACTCACCCGTACAGTCACTCATACTTACAGTCACTCAGTACAGGACTATCATATGCACTCATACACCTATATAAACACTCACACACCGCCACTCATCCATAGAGGTACTCACACACCTAGTCAGTCATGCAAAAAATTAATCACACACCCATTTACTCACCTATACAGTTATACACACACCAGCTCACTTACTCATACAAATACTAGCACATTCTTACGCTCTTATACAATAACTGATACAAGCACACATGCATCCATACAGCCACTCTCACAATCACACACTCTCACTTATAGCCATTTAAATACTCTAACACACATATATACTGCCTTTTACAAATTAGTTACTCGCACATGTACCACTGAGATATACATTCACTCACTAACACACCCATACACACACTCACCCACCCAAGCAGTCCATCACAGATGCACTCTTGAAATCATGCACCAAGTGAATCACCCACTCACACATCTATGTACAGAGTCACACACACCCCACCCACACAAACACTCAGGCAGCCATACAGATACTCAGAGAACCAATCAATACCCCATATAGACACTCATGTAGCTATTCGCAAATCCATGCATCCACTTACACACCAACAAACAGACGGATACAGACATTCACACAGTTTAGTCACTAACCCATGCATTCAGTAAGATACGTTTAATCACTCACTTGTAGAGTCAGTCACGCATGTACTAAATCATCCATTCAGACACTTATACACCCACTCATTCTTCAATACGCCTTTCCCTATATATATTAAACATATTTAAACTTTACAGAAACACACAGTCACTGGATGATGTCATCAGTGATGTCATCAGTGATGTCATTTGAGATGTCATCAGTGATGTCATCAGTGATGTCACTGACCATGTCATGAGTGATGTAATATGTGACGTCATCAGCAGTGCATTGCGGGGGCGCGAGTTATAGTTAGCTGAACTAACTATAACGGGGGAATTTCTATGGTTTTGTACGAGTGAAATGTCCAACTAACTATAACTGTCCCTAAAACCTATGGTTTTTTCAGTGATGTTAGAAATGGGGGTCTCTGGTTGGCAGTGGATGGCCACTGTCCAAGCAGGGGCCCTTCTTTCTAAGTCAGAGTGAAGGGCTGCACCCCTTTGACAACCCCTGCTCCACCCTGTGGTAACGTAGCACGAGCAGTTAGGCTAATCTCAGAGGCAGTGTGCTAAGCATTTATGACCATACACAGTAATACAGTGAGGAACACTACAAAGGGACACAACACAGGTAGTTATCAAAAATAGTTATCTTTATATATAGGTTTATCACAAGACCAAATAACGAGAAAGCCACAATACTGTACAAAAATAATACTCTCTTGATGCTGCAAAAATAGTTCAAATGGGGAATGCAAAGTTCAGGGCAGTGGTCTCTGTGACCCTTTTACTCACAGTTCCTGGGTGTTGGTGTTAATAATCGACAAAAATGCCGCTAAGGCGTGATAGCGATGTTTTTCCTCACGCTCTTGGTCGCGGCGGCTCGCAAACAGACCTTAGCGATGGTTTCGAGGCCCGCAAACGTGCGGGGCGATGATCAGGTCAGCGAGCACTCAGCGGCAGCAGCGTGATGGATTTCCGAGTGCTCTTCGGCTGCGGCAGCTCGCAAACGGGCGATAGCGATGGTTCCAAGGTCCGCAAACGTGCGGGGCGATGACTTTGGGCAGCGAGCACTCAGCGGCAGCGGCGCGATGGATTTCCGAGCGCTCTTCGGCTGCGGCGGCTCGCTAACGGGCGTTAGCGACAAAATGGCGATCTGTAAGCGTGCGGTGCGATGATTTGGTCAGCGAGCACTCAGCGGCAGCCATGCGACGGATTTCTTGACGCTCCTCGGCTGCGGCGGCTCGCTAACAGGCTTTAGCGACGAAATGAAGTCTACTGGGCCTGAGACTTCAGTCAGGAGGCTAGTTCTCTCTCTAGCCCTTGGGTGATTGCAGGTTCAAGATTAAAAAGTTCTCTTACAGTTCCTTTTCCCTCTTCTTTCCAGTCCAATGACAACTACTGCAGGCCAATCAAGGGAACAGCACACAACACAAGGACAGTCCTCTCCTGCAGCTTCCTTCAGTTCCACGGACAGAGGTTGGTCTTGAGATCCAGGGGCAATACAAATTGTAGGGGTTTGGGCATAACTATTTATACCCCAAAAGTCTTTGTTCTTCCAAGATACCAGGCACTGAACCCAGCCAGAACCAGTTCTGCATCTTCTCTTTCAGAAAAGGGGGCCTGCTATCAGACACACAGCAGGAGGTGGAGCCAGCATTCACCTTGCCAGGCACAGCCCCATTCAGGTCAAGCAGCTGCCCTCCCCTCACTCAGGAAGGAGACCTCTCTATTCAACCCAGGTCTGACTCAGCCTGCCCTGTCCCTCCAAAACTAGACAGCCAATACACATAACAGCAGAGCACACTGGAAGGTTTAGGTAAGAAAATACCTACTTTCTAAAAGTGGTATTTTCAAACACAGAATATAAAAATACACTTTACTAAAAGATGTATTTTAATATTCTGAGCTCAGGCATACTAAATTCATTTTTCTACCATGTTCCTGGGGTCAGTTAGGAGGACTATAGCATGGAATAGTCAAACTGCCCATTCTGGCCTATGAGGAACAGGTAGCCTTACAGTAGTGAAAAACGAAATTGGGTGTAATTCACTACCAGGACATGCTACACACACCAAGGCATGTCCTACCTTACACATACAATGCACCCTGCCATAGGGGTGACTTACATGCTGCCAAGGGAAGGTTCAGGGGCTGGGAAGTGGGTGCACTTCACAGCTAAGATGGCAGTTCTGGACTGCACACAGACTCTGCAGTTGCAGGTCTGAGACACACTTTACAAGCTGCTTCTGTGGGTGGCACAAACCAGCGCTGCAGGCCCACCAGCAGCATTAGGTTTACCAGCCCTGGGCACACACAGGCCACTCTACTAGGGACTAACAGATAACCCAAATAAGCCAATCATGGATGTACCAATTCACATAGTCATATTTACAAAGGGAGAGCATATGCACTTTAGCACTGATCAGCAGTGATAAAGTGCCCAGAGCCATAAAACCAACAAAAGCAGGTCAGAAAAACTACAGGAGGAAGGCAAAAAGTTTAGGGATGACCCTGCAAAAAGGGCCATTTCCAACAAGTGAATATATATATATATATATATATATATATATCCTACTGGCGGTCGCCAGTAGGTAGTTATAGTTAGGACCTAGTTTCCATAGGAAAAGCGTTTTTTGTTTTCCGAATAACTTTGGCGCCGGTTGACGAATCTTCGCGAAATTTTCAAAACTAGTGATCAGCTCCGGTCAGCTCCTGTCTTAAAAGTTTCGGGGTGATTTGCCAAGCGGGGGCCGAGAAAAAGGGGGTCCCAAAACGTGTTTTCCCCATGTATTTTTCCATAGGAAACTTTCGACAAAGTTACAGTCCGAACTGCTGAACGGAATTACACCAAATTTGGCAAAAAGGTAGGTCTTGGTTCAGAAAGAGTCCTTTTTGTTAAATGGTCTAAATCCATTCAGTAGTTCCTGAGAAATTAGAAAAAGAAAAAATATCGATATCTAGGGCAGCGGTGGGTTCGCGAACCCTCCCGAGCACGAGCTACACTGTTATTGGCTGCCAACACTCCAAACCAGGAAGTGTTGGCAGCCATCTACAAGAAAACAGTGAAAAAAATGTTTAAAAACAAGAAAAGGGGGCAGGGTAGAAACACCCAGACCCCCTAGGCCTGCTCAGGGGGTCCCACAAGGACCCCAGGGCCAAAAAAAGCATTTTTTTAAAAATAATTTCGGCGGAATTCGCGTTGGGGTCGCGAATCCTGCCGAAATTATTTAAAAAAATGAAGCGCGGGCTCCTGCGCTTCATTTAAATGAGGCCCCCGAGTGGGCCAGGAGCCGGGGGCATTGCCAAATTAACACGGGCCCCCGCAGCCCCGGGGACTGCCACCTCCCTGGGGCTGTGAAAACACACACACAGGCACACTCCGAACTGGACAAACAGACTCACGCTTAGAACTGGACACACCCACTACGAGCTGGACACACAGAAGCAGAACTAACAAAAAGACCCAGATAACTGCGTTACACACACAACTGCTTGTATATAACGCATGCCATGCATGTTACAGGCACCTGAGACACACTGTAGATATGCAACTGTAGCGCAAGCAGATGTATGTATGTGACAGACAACTTCAAGATGCACTGATAGTGACTGCCTGTTGCAGACACCTGCCTTTTAAATGCACACACAATTTGACTCGACTCCATACATATGTAATACAGATACCTTTATTATAAAGACACACAGGTAAGCTGTTACAGACACACAAGTAAGCTGTCGCAGACACACAGATCAGCTGTCGCAGACACACAGATCAGCTGTCGCAGACACACATATACACTCCCATATTTCAGTCAAGTTTTCAGAAACTGTTGCCCGCAGACAGGCTCATGAATCGTGCACCAGTTTGTCACACTCACAAGCACATCAGAAATAGTTGTTCTAAGGCACACCAGTGCAAATAGCGCACAGAGACACTGACCCCAAAGCCCACCCCTCTCCACGCTTCTAGGTGCTAGACAATCCTTCGGGGAGTACTCACGGGAGGTGCCTGGGGCGCCGGCCCCACCCTGGACCCGCTGCAGTCTAAGGACAATGTTAGGCTTCGGTGATGGGAGGGGGCGCCACCTACCACCGAGACCCGCCCACACTTACTGTCTCCGCATCTCCAGGGCCCTGTGGTCCAGATGTGACTCTTCCTCAGCCACCCCACTCGCCGGCTCTAGTTGTACGGGAGGGGGGGCAGACGCGCGAGGGCACCGGCTCCAGCGCCACAGAGCACTCTATCCAGACAGACAGCCCCAAAGGAGGGGGTGGGGGCTGTGGGCAGAGGGGGTGGGCATGGAGGGGGCAGATTAAGGCTTTAATGACAACTGATGGAGTCGGAGTTGGCACTGCGGACCAAGCGATCGAATGGGCTAAATTCAGTGGCAACAGGGGGCTGGGGAGGGGGGGGCACTGCCAACCAGGGATGTCACTGCTAAAGATATTAATAAAAGGGGGTGGGAGCAGCTGCAGTTCACGGATTTAGGGCCATCAATTAGGGTTTGGCAACTAACGGTCCAGCTAGAGGGATTTCACGTCCACTTGCAGGATACAGTGAGGGGGGCGGTTAGTGGGAGAAGGGGGAAACTGGAGGTAGGGCGTCACTGGCACCGGGAAGGGGGTGCAAGTCAGCACCGGCCAAGTTTGGGGAGGGCGTGGTAATCTGGAGTGGGGTGGGCATTATCAGCGCGGACACCCCTGGAAGGAGAGAAAGGTGAGCTGGGTCCCCGGCTCCGGAGACGATTGAGGTAGTTTCTTCAAAACTGGCAGAGAATGTCTGTGTCAGCCAGGAGCTCTTCAAATCTGAGGCCTGCCAGCCACAGCACACAGTGTCTACAGTGCCGACCGAGGGGTGAGACCAGCTCTGGGGAGGACAGTGCGCCCAGCAGATGGCTGCCAACCACAGAGTGCAGTGTCCACAGTGCCAACCGAGGGGTGAGACCAGCACTAGGGAGGACAGTACGCCCAGAAGAGGGCTGCCAACAACAGAATGCAGTGTCCACAGTGCCAACCGAGGGGGGAGACCAGCTCTGTGGCTGGCAGTGTGCCCAGCAGAGGGCTGCCAACAACAGAACGCAGTGTCCACAGTGCCAACCGAGGGGGGAGACCAGCTCTGTGGCTGGCAGTGTGCCCAGCAGAGGGCTGCCAACTACAGAGCACAGTGTCGTCAGTGCCAACCGAGGGGTGAGACCAGCTCTGGGGAAGACAATGCGCCCAGCAGAGGGCTGCCAACCACAGAGTGCAGTGTTCACAGTGCCAACCGAGGGGTGAGACCGGCTCTGTGACTGGCAGTGTGCCCCGCAGAGGGCTGGAACAGTGCCATGAATGGGAAAGCACCCGCACTTCTCGGTACTCTGAGATAGCGGGTACCGGCACTTTTATATCTCTCTCAAGAACTGAGAACCAAAATTACGAGGGGGCGCCACCACAGGAGGGTGGTAAGACATAATGGGTCCGGAAAGCCCTGCTCGGGGGTGGGGGGCAGTGCGGAGCTGCAGCGCAGGAAGCGATGGCACCTGTGGGCTTGGGCAGCAGGGCACAGCTGGTGCGCCCCCCCCTTAGATTAAACCCGGCTAACCACGTTATCCAAGGGAAAGTAGGTTAGACGACGGGTTGAGAGGCAGTGAGCTTAGCCACGCACATCCATCAGGCCCCGCAGCTTCAGACCTTCAGTCAGACACCCCGAAGACCTCTGACCCACACACGAGCCTTTGGACAGGCGCACCCCTCCACCTTTAATAAAATATATATAAAAGCAAGAAGTCGTCACCACTCGCGAGATAGCTCAGTGAGTCAACACTTGCACTGACATCCCACTGACCTACAAGTCAAGAATTCAGGCATAGCTGGATCGGACTTCCATGATTCTGAAGTCGGTAAATTGAGTAGCATAAACTAAATAACGCCGCCACCGGTTTATTACAGCGCTCAGAAAATGGCAAAGTGTCGTTTGAGGCACCACATAATGTTTTATTAAATATGTTCCGAACACATTCTCGCACCCCCTAGAGTAGCAAGGCAAGATCAGAAGACCCAGCCCCCCACACCCCAAAAATTATACACACATCAATAACACGCAGTCATAGCTCTGCATCTCTCAGTCACCTCCCGCTCCCTCCACCCCCACCCTGCAAACAATAAGCCTCTGCCACCACCTTACCAAGAAAAGGAAACAAGCACTGGTAAAGCCAACAGGTCTTGCCTTTGGGTCCTATTGGCTTTGCCAAGGCTTCTGGGCGATGCTGTGCAAAAAAACATTTGTTGCTGATGCTATGCTATGCCTGATGGCAGATGCACGTCTATGAAATGATGTGGTCGCTATTCCTTTTTTAAAATTATTTACTGATCCGAAATGGATCAAAAAATAAAAACAGAGCGATGGTAAAGAGAATATGCTTCAGGCGAAGAGCAAGATGTACAAGGAAAGTTATTGAATAAGCAAGTAAAATGAGTGACAAGAAAAGTAACCAATGAGCGGGCTGTAAACTCCTGAAAGCTCTTGGCAAGCATAAGCCAACAGAAGGACTTTGACCATGTCCAGCACTAGGCTGCCCTTTGGCTTGGTTTGCGCTATAGAAATATTTTATTAATGCATACATACAATAGGCCTTCTCCTACTAGATAGCACGACCTAAAAAACAAGCATTGGCATAGCCAATAGGTCTCGCTTTTGGGACCTTATAAGTATTTAGTTATGCAGCACAATATCCTTGGTGCAACAACATTAACTGTTGCATGGTTAAACACTTATAAGGTCCCAAAGGTGAGACCTATTGGCTATGCCAATGCTTGTTTTAAGTTTGGGTCGTGTAAGGGTAAATATAGAGGGTGACGGAAGTTCGTGGCAGGAGGCTAGGCATATTTTGGTTTCAGGGAAGGACATGCTATGCGTGGATTCCCATCACTTATCTGCCCCTGGATGGATTTTGAAAGCAGGGGCAGGTGATCTGGAGGGGCTGTGCATAATCTAAAATTAAAGGTGGCTAAACGTTAATAACAGAACTGCAGGGCAAGATGATCTGGGGGGCGGGGCTATGCAGAACATGAAATTCATAACAGAACAATTGTTCACCTTGGGGTTCTGAGTGACGACATAGACAACCTGAGCTTCGGTCTGTGTCTCTCTGACGTGTCTACCTCGCGATGCAAACCATCCCCCTTATTCTCTCTTATCCATCTAATGTGTATGTTTACAGCAGACCAACAGGAGGTTTTTTTTGTTACACCTTTATTTTTGCAAGTTTTCAGGTTGGAGGGGAAGGTAGGGAAAAATGTGCAGATGTGCAGTTTTTCAAAGTACATACTCAAAACAAGCTCAGCGTGGGCCAGCCACTGAGAGAATCGTGCTTACACCGAAGTTATCCAACAAGTGAAGAGACCGTCATGACAAAGGGAACTGATTACTGCTTACAGATCTTGAGAAACAAGCGATCACTGTCTTATCTTCTCTTGCCAGGCTCTCAACTTTCATAGTTTCTGAAAGGAATCTGCATTTTCTCATTTCGAGAGTCTGTCATGACCCACAGCTGCCAGCTTCTCTGCACACTGGTGCCCCATCCTAACCCTCCGTAATTGCAACGGAGGAAGGGCGCGAGATTAATATACATTCTTTATTTGTTCCCTACGAATGTTAACCAGATGAGGTTGAGCTCATAGCGTGGGTGTAAATTATTGCAAAGTTCTATTACGTGTTTTGGTTTGCCCTTGAGGAGCTCCCACGAACACTTGTCATTAAAATAAGCATTGCACTTGCTTTAAGAGCTTTTAAAAAGTGCTGCCTTTTGATGACCATACAGCAGAAGCGTGCTATTGGACGCAAGCAAGGTCTGCCCTGTGATTGGTCAGCAAGCACCAGTTCCGACCAGCATTGTTGCCTTTACACTGTTAGGTTAGAGTGTAATTACGTGGCATTCCTTAGTAGGCCTGAGGTGTTGTGTTTGGACTCTGAACTCTCGCTTTCAACAAGCCTTTCCCTTTTAACACACAGAGCAGGGAAAACAGCGTGACGCACATGTTATATCTTCCTCTTTCAAACTTGCTAAAAATATCTGGTCAGTGATAATGCTTGGGTTGTAAATATGTCAGTGCAGCAGCCCGCGATGTCAGGCCAAACATATGGAGCTATAATCATGTGTCAGATGAGATTTTCCCCAAGCGCGCTCAGTCGGCTCGCGCGCCTCTGCCCAGGAGCTCCTGGCTGGTGCGCGAGTGTAAACAAACACTGCCGAGAAGAAGTTGAACCTCCCGAGCCCCGGCCCCGTTCCGGAGCCCGCACAGCGCGCATATGCCTCGAGTTTTGTTTCGAATTTTTCTTCTACTGTAAATTGAATTTGCATTAAACAAATGACACGTGTGCCAGGCTGAAATGCCTGGTAAACAAGCATTGGCCGCGCGGCCGTTAAAGTGACACGGCCGCGAAACTGAAAGTGATCGAGGAGTTGGTGGCGATGGCTCAGGCGAGACCTAAAAAACAAGCCCGCGAGT
The DNA here is from genome assembly GCA_963921515.1 of Calotriton arnoldi. NCBI lineage: Eukaryota > Metazoa > Chordata > Amphibia > Caudata > Salamandridae > Calotriton > Calotriton arnoldi. Next base: position 4,341 of record CAWUFW010032375.1, on the reverse strand, counting down.
GGTGCGCGCGCACCACAGAGGAGCGGGGGCGAGCGAGCGCGGCAGCCTGCTCAGCTGACGAGACGCTCAGCTGACCAGACGCTCAGTGCGTCGTGGCTGGCCTTTGGATGAGTACGCGCGGCAGACATGTGTTTCCACTTATCGCGCCCGCGTCTGGGCACGATAATTGGAAACACATGTTTGCCGCGCGTACCCATCTCAAAAGGCCAGCCACGACGCACGAGCGTTTGTTGGACTGCTTTTGAAACCGCTTACATTAAGTCTTCGCCTCTAAGCAGCGCTTGCGCGCTACTCGAGGCTCGACCTAAAAAGCATTGGCAATCACAGCCGGTCTCACTTGTATGTAAAAGTAAGCAAGACAAATGGCATTGCCAATGCTTGTTGAATCTGTGGTAAGCAGAAGCGAAATCCTAGACCGCAATAGGGACCGTCTTCTCTCTCGTTCTGCTCACAGAGGACATGATGGGGTCTGCACACAGGAAGCTCACATGTCCGAGGTTCACCACTGTGACCCTGCATTCCCTCAGCCAATCAGAGCAGGCGCTAGGGCCGAATGAGGCACATTTAAAAGGGACCAGGGAGTGTACACTTCATTATCCGCGTGCCATCATCATCTTTTCATCACGCAGCTTCCCTGTAGATCCTGGCTTCTCGTGAGATTTGGCCTCGCAGTCCTGTGTTTACTGCAGCTTCGAAAGTAAAGTCAGATTTTTATTTTATGTAGATGGGTAAGTGGGTTACTGCTTTTAACACATAGATCCTTTTGTTACTTGCAGTTCATAAATTGTTATCCTTGTAATATAGCACAGTGAGGTATGAGGAACATGTGACTCCTACACCTTGTAGCCCTCACTCTTATGTGACACATCTTATACATTGATTTACATACTTACATGGTTTGTTTTCAATGTGTAAGTTATGTAAAGCGCTCTGACACCCTGCATTGGGATGAGTAGCGCTAAAAAAAGTAAAATAGCGGTATTTTAATTATTTGTGTAAATACTGGAACAGACCAACACACCTGACATTCTTACAGTGCATGCATATGTCTTATATACAGGGACTGAACAAAAGCACATGCTTAAAACGCGCCACCGGGCGCGTTTGCACAGTGGTGAAGGGGGGGCGGGGCCTGATGTGACATGTGTGCAAACACGTCCTGTGGCGTGTTTTAAGTTGGGGATTAAGTCCCCTTGAATCTTGAGGTCCCTGGGGCCAACTAGCCCACCAGGTACCTCCAGTAAGCGCCACAGAGTTGCGTTGCAGAGAGGTGTAAAAAGGGGCATGGCCTCGGACCACCTCTCTGCAACGCAGCCCTGTGGCACTTACTGAAGGTTCCTGGTGGGCTAGTTGGCCCCCAGGGACCCTCAGAATTCAAGGGGACTTAATCCCCCAACTTAAAACGCCCCACAGGGCGCGTTTGCACACTTGTCACATCAGGCCCCGCCTCCTCCCTGCACCACTGTGCAAACAGGCCCTCTGGCTCATTGTAAGTTGGGGGATTAAGTCCCCTTGAATCCTGAGGGTCCCTTGGGTCCAACTAGCCCACCAGGTACCTCCAGTAAGTGCCCATGAGCCGCGTTGCAGAGAGGTGTAAAAAGGGGCGTGGCCTTGGACCACCTCTATGCAAAGCAGCTCTGTGCCGCTTCCTGGAGGTACCTGGTGGGCTAGTTGGCCCCCAGGGACCCTCAGTATTCAAGGGGACTTAAACCCCCAACTTACAACGTGCTAGGGGGCATGTTTGCACAGTGGTGCAGGGAGGGGGCGGGGCCTGATATAAGAAGTTAGCAATCCTGCTGTGTGGGACCTGCTGGTGGTAATAAAAGGGATAGTTGGCCCCCAAGGTTGACGTTGGGGCTAACTACTCCTCCTGTTACCTCCAGTAAATCCCACACAGTGGGATTGCTAAGAGGTGTTTCGGAGGCCACGCTCACCTTTCTCCACCACTCAGGAAACGCGACTGGTATGTTATAGTTAGAAATTAGCATTTAAAAACCTTTGAAATTCACTGAAAAAACCATAGGTTTCAGGGACGTTATAGTTAGAAATTAGCATTTAAAAAACCTTTGAAATTCACTGAAAAAACCATAGGTTTCAGGCACGTTATAGTCAGAAATTAGCATTTAAAAAACCTTAAAAATTCACTGAAAAAACCATAGGTTTCAGGGACGTTATAGTTAGTTGGACATTTCTCTTGTAAAAAACCATAGAAATTTCCCCGTTATAGTTAGTTCAGCTAACTATAACTCGCGCACCCGCAATGTACTGCTGATGACGTCACATATTACATCAATCATGACATGGTCAGTGACATCACTGATGACATCATCCACGTGAAAATCTGATGCACCTCCTCACACTTTAATATAACCTTTGATACACCCACTGTAAAATACAAACTACCATTTTCAAAACCATAAACACACCAATACCAGTTACTACATACGCACTCACTGATTCCTAGGTCTACACACACATCCACTCATTCACCCATACAGTCACTCATACATGCAGTCACTCATCATTGCAACACTATCATATGCACTCATACACCTATACAGACACTCACACATCCCCACTCATCCAGAGTTACTCACACACATAGTCAGTCATGCAAAGAATCAATCACACTCCCATTTACTCACCTATACAGTTATACACACACCACATCACTTATTCAAACAGAAACAAATGCATACTTACTCTCTTATACAATCACTGATACAAGTACACACTCATCCATACAGCCACTCTCACAATCACTGACTCTCACGTATAGTCATTTATATACTCCAACTCTCACATACACTGCCTTTTACATATGTAGTTACTTGGACATGTACCACTGAGACATCCATTCACTCACCAACACACCCATACACACACTCACCCACCCATACAGCTGTTTCCACATGCACTCTTGAACCCATACACCCAGTGAATCAACCACTCACACATCTATACACAGAGTCACACACCTCCCACCCACCCACACACACACTCAGGCACCCATACAAATACTCAGGCAACCAATCAATAACCCATATAGACACTCATGTAGCTACTGACCAACCCATGCAGCAGCTTATACAACAACAGACAGACTGATACAGACATTCACACAGTTTAGTCACTAACCCATGCATTCAGTAAGACACATGTAATCACTCACTTAAATAGTCAGTCACGCATGTACTAAATCCTCCATCCACACACTTATACACCCACTCATTCTTCAATACACCTTTGCATATATATATAATACATATTTAAGCTTTAAAGAAAAACACAGTCACTGGATGATAGGTATGTGAGTAAATCTGTGGATGAGTGGCAGTGTGTGAGTGTCTGTATAGGTGTATGAGTGCATATGATAGTGCTGTATTGATGAGTGACTGCATGTATGAGTGACTTTACGGGTGAATGAGTGGATGTGTGTGTAGACCTAGGAATCAGTGAGTGGGTATGTAGTAACTGGTGTTGGTGTGTCTATGGTTTCGAAAATGGTAGTCTGTATTTTAGAGTGGGTGTATTAAAGGTTATGTTAGGGTGTGAGGAGGTGCATCAGATTATCATGTGGATGATGTCATCAGTGATGTCATTTGAGATGTCATCAGTGATGTCATCAGTGATGTCACTGACCATGTCATGATTGATGTAATATGTGACGTCATCAGCAGTGCATTGCAGGTGCACGAGTTATAGTTAGCTGAACTAACTATAATGGGGGAATTTCTATGGTTTTTTACAAGAGAAATGTCCAACTAACTATAAAGTTCCTGAAACCTATGGTTTTTTCAGTGAATTTTTAAGGTTTTTTAAATGCTAATTTCTAACTATAACGTGCCTGTAACCTATGGTTTTTTCAGTAAATATATATATATAGATAGATAGATAGATAGATAGATAGATAGATAGATAGATAGATAGATAGATAGATAGATACATACATAGATATAGATATAGATATATATATAGATATTTGTGTGTGTAATTCACAAAAGTATTGTCAGTAATGCCTGGAAACCATCACATGTTTCCAGCACACCTGGAAAACTTTGGTAAATTCCCTTTTGCATGCTAAAATTTAAAAGTGTATTTTTTCAGATGCAAAACAAGTGCAAATGCACTTGCTAACTTTTTATTTTGTTCTTCACAGATAAAATATTTTTTCTCCAAGTGGAACCTCCTTTCCATACAACAACTAAGTTCTGAATGGTGTTCCCATACCCGTCCAATTAAGGAAATTAATTTATTTGTGATTGTGACCAGCTTCCAGGGCATGAAGGGTGTCAGTGACTAGTTAGTGGGTACTAATAAACTTAGGGGCATATTCTCAAG
>CAWUFW010032374.1:0-14027 GCA_963921515.1 Calotriton arnoldi | reverse complement strand
GATAGGAGCTGACCTGAAAAGAGGAACTTTTTGGAAAATTTCGTAAAGATTCGTCAAACGACGCCAAAGTTATAAGCACATCAAAAAATGCTTTTCCTATGGAAACGTGGTCCTAACTATAACTACCTACTGGCAACCGCCAGTAGGTAATATATATATATATATATATATATATATATATATATATATATATATATATATATATATATATATATATATCGTTATGTGATCAAGGCCGCAGGTCGGCGGCCGAAACGCGTAATGTGGACCATCTTTGGCATGAAATAAACTTTGGATGACATCTGCTGCTGTGATCTGTGCCCGTGTGTTCCTTGTTGGGTGCCGACACTACGGGACTTTGGTGCTGATATATATATATATATATATATATATATATATATATATATATATATATATATATAAAAGTAACATCATTAACGGCATTACCCACTGGAGGGAGTAATTGAGGGGAAAGCGCACTACCAGTACCAGCATGCTTTGACAATGGTCCCATCAGGGCGTCCACTAGAGGGCAAGTACTTTTAAATTGAGCATGATACTGAGGGGTGTGTTTTCTCCAATATGCCGGGGCTTACCTTGGAAGAAGGTCGTGATGACCGAAACGCCTCGGATTGCACAAGCTGTAAATAAAAATGGATTGTGATCCTCATCGTTGTGAGTGCGGCTATGTTTTTTCCGAAAGGAGAGAGTGTGTCAGATGTTCAGCGGCTTGGTTCCGCCGCAAGCTACGCACCGCCAGCAAAGAGCGCCGTGACTGTCCCGAATTGAACCACTTTTGCAGCCCGTGAAAACGACCAGGGACAGTGGTTGCCGCCGAAGACTGACTTCGGTATGGACTCTGTGCATCCTTAAAATGGTAATGCGATGGAGCAACTTTGAGCACAGCAAAAAAGTAACATCATTAACGGCATTACCCACTGGAGGGAGTAATTGAGGGGAAAGCGCACTACCAGTACCAGCATGCTTTGAGAATGGTCCCATCAGGGCGTCCACTAGAGGGCAAGTACTTTTAAATTGAGCATGATACTGAGGGGTGTGTCTTCTCCAATATGCCGGGGCTTACCTTGGAAGAAGGTCGTGATGACCGAAACGCGTCGGATTGCCCAAGCTGTAAATAAAAATGGATTGTGATCCTCATCGTTGTGAGTGCGGCTATGTTTTTTCCGAAAGGAGAGAGTGTGTCAGATGTTCAGTGGCTTGGTTCCGCCGCAAGCTACGCACTGCCAGCACAGAGCGCCGTGACTGTCCCGAATTGAACCACTTTTGCAGCCCGTGAAAACGACCAGGGACAGTGGTTGCCGCCGAAGACTGACTTCGGTATGGACTCTGTGCATCCTTAAAATGGTAATGCAATGGAGCAACTTTGAGCACAGCAAAAAAGTAACATCATTAACGGCATTACCCACTGGAGGGAGTAATTGAGGGGAAAGCGCACTACCAGTACCAGCATGCTTTGAGAATGGTCCCATCAGGGCGTCCACTAGAGGGCAAGTACTTTTAAATTGAGCATGATACTGAGGGGTGTGTTTTCTCCAATATGCCGGGGCTTACCTTGGAAGAAGGTCGTGATGACCGAAACGCGTCGGATTGCCCAAGCTGTAAATAAAAATGGATTGTGATCCTCATCGTTGTGAGTGCGGCTATGTTTTTTCCGAAAGGAGAGAGTGTGTCAGATATATATATATATATATATATATATATATATATATATATATATATATATATATATATATATATATATATATATCCAAACTCGCAAGGTGCCTGCTGAGGAAGAGCCCACAACCGGTAGGTAATGTCTGTGGAATCTTTAATGGAGGTACTGCATGCAGAAAATATCGTGGTACACACAAAAATTGTCCTGCTCCCCAACGCGTTTCGTGCTTGGCTGCACTTAATCATGGGCTGCGGGCTTGTGGTTTAGTGAAATGGCTGTGCATTCTTTGAAGCACCTGTGTAACTGAGAACCACGCCTCAGTGGGCGTTTCCACAGCGAGTGGAATTCTGGTCCTTGTGGTGTCTTCGTACTCCTCAGTGGGTTGCATGCCGCCTCACAAATCCATATCTTAATGTTCCCAAGTGGGTTGTGGAACAACGTCCTTCTAACACGAGCAGATTGCTCCCCCAAGAAAACAGCTACCAGTTCCTTGTGGTGCAGAGCCGGTTGACGCCGCAGCAGGTCTGTAAAAACAGCGGGGCTCTTGCCGCGGTCCAGGCGGAACCGCTAACATCCAAACTCACAAGGTGCCTGCTGAGGAAGAGCCCACAACCGGTAGGTAATGTCTGTGGAATCTTTAATGGAGGTCCTGCATGCAGAAAAGATCGTGGTACACACAAAAATTGTCCTGCTCCCCAACGCGTTTCGTGCTTGGCTGCACTTAATCATGGGCTGCAGGCTTGTGGTTTAGTGAAACGGCCGTGCATTCTTTGAAGCACCTGTGTAACTGAGAACCACGCCTCAGTGGGCGTTTCCACAGCGAGTGGAATTCTGGTCTTGTGGTGTCTTCGTACTCCTCAGTGGGTTGCACGCCGCCTCACAAATCCATATCTTAATGTTCCCAAGTGGGTTGTGGAACAACGTCCTTCTAACACCAGCAGATTGCTCCCCCAAGAAAACAGCTACCAGTTCCTTGTGCTGCAGAGCCAGTTGATGCCGCAGCAGGTCTGTAAAAACAGCGGGGCTCTTTCCGCGGTGCAGGCGGAACCACTAACATCCAAACTCACAAGGTGCCTGCTGAGGAAGAGCCCACAACCGGTAGGTAATGTCTGTGGAATCATTAATGGAGGTCCTGCATGCAGAAAAGATCGTGGTACACACAAAAATTGTCCTGCTCCCCAACGCGTTTTGTGCTTGGCTGCACTTAATCATGGGCTGCAGGTTTGTGGTTTAGTGAAAAAGCCGTGCATTGTTTGAAGCACCTGTGTAACTGAGAACCACGCCTCAGTGGGCGTTTCCACAGCGAGTGGAATTCTGGTCCTTGTGGTGTCTTCGTACTCCTCAGTGGGTTGCACGCCGCCTCACAAATCCATATCTTAATGTTCCCAAGTGGGTTGTGGAACAACGTCCTTCTAACACCAGCAGATTGCTCCCCCAAGAAAACAGCTACCAGTTCCTTGTGCTGCAGAGCCAGTTGATGCCGCAGCAGGTCTGTAAAAACAGCGGGGCTCTTTCCGCGGTGCAGGCGGAACCACTAACATCCAAACTCACAAGGTGCCTGCTGAGGAAGAGCCCACAACCGGTAGGTAATGTCTGTGGAATCATTAATGGAGGTCCTGCATGCAGAAAAGATCGTGGTACACACAAAAATTGTCCTGCTCCCCAACGCGTTTTGTGCTTGGCTGCACTTAATCATGGGCTGCAGGCTTGTGGTTTAGTGAAACGGCCGTGCATTCTTTGAAGCACCTGTGTAACTGAGAACCACGCCTCAGTGGGCGTTTCCACAGCGAGTGGAATTCTGGTCCTTGTGTTGTCTTCGTACTCCTCAGTGGGTTGCACGCCGCCTCACAAATCCATATCTTAAGTTCCCAAGAGGGTTGTGGAACAACGTCCTTCTAACACCAGCAGATTGCTCCCCCAAGAAAACAGCTACCAGTTCCTTGTGCTGCAGAGCCGGTTGACGCCGCAGCAGGTCTGTAAAAACAGCGGGGCTCTTTCCGCGGTCCAGGCGGAACCGCTAACATCCAAACTCACAAGGTGCCTGCTGAGGAAGAGCCCACAACCAGTAGGTAATGTCTGTGGAATCTTTAATGGAGGTACTGCATGCAGAAAAGATCGTGGTACTCACAAAAATTGTCCTGCTCCCCAACGCGTTTCGTGCTTGGCTGCACTTAATCATGGGCTGCGGGCTTGTGGTTTAGTGAAACGGCCGTGCATTCTTTGAAGCACCTGTGTAACTGAGAACCATGCCTCAGTGGGCATTTCCACAGCGAGTGGAATTCTGGTCCTTGTGGTGTCTTCGTACTCCTCAGTGGCGGTGGAGAGAGGCGCGGGGGAGACGGCTCTTGGAACTTACCGACGTGACCTGGTGAAGACTGGAGGCCTATTGGAAGCACCCGAGTCGGATTTCCGGTCGTGAAGTGGTCAAGGAGTGGGTTAATTATTGATGGCGAGCAGGCACCTGAATCTGGAAGAAAGGGGCAGCGTCAGGTGGGAGTGGAAGCCAAAGTATGAGCAATGTGGCCAGCAGAGAGGTAGGACTTACTTCGGTCGTCTGGAGCTCGTGGAGGTCCAAGGCAAGGCAGGAGTCCTTGTGGAAGTATCCTGGGTCGGAGTGCGGATCCTCAGAGGTCCATCACTGTGTGATCGGTCCGAAACATTTGAGGGAATCCTTCAGGCTTTGCATCCATCATGTATTCATTACTGAATGTTGGTGGTGCCCTAAGTTTATCCATTCCCGGAATGATTTTTTGGGAAGAGGCATCATGTCACATTCTTTTTCCTTACTTTATTTCTTTATTTTCCAGCGGCTTCATGCTACAAGTTTCTTTTTTCAATAGTTGGGTGTCTCTGTCCTTTTGATGGGGCAACCAGTGTGCATCTGTTGTTGGGGTCCCACAAGGAGCCCATTCTCCCCGGCCTGGCCAGCTTTAACTGCAGCACAGCTGGTGTGTGCTGCAAGCAGTTGGCACATTCTCTACAAATCTCTTTGACAAATCGCTGCGAAGCGCCACACGCTTTGTTCTCTGCCTAGTCTCCCTGTTTCACCAGGTGGTATCTCGGGTCCTGTAGGTCCAATTTGCTCAATCTTGGACTCATTTCACTCCTGGTGGCCATCCCCAGCCACCAGGAGCCATTTCAGCAGTCCTCCTGGTCTGTAAAAGTGTGTGTGGTTATCAGGATCAATATGCCAGACCAGTCCTCTACTTGGCTCTTGATGCTTTTCTCTCACTTAAAGGGATATATTGCACAGCACCTCCACAGACAACGTGCAGCCCATCTGCCCTGCTGCACTCCCATCGCCCACATCTTCCTGAGTACTTGCAGGGCACCTATGTTTAAGCAGAGTCAACGGTCAGTCCACAGGAGTTTCAGGCAGACCATCTTGGGTCCTGCAGCATGTCAAATTCTCCTCAGGGCCCATAAGGGGCCAGCGCCCCTGGCCTTGAGAAGACCCATCTTAGTCCCAAGGGTCAGTTGGGGTGAAATTCAGAAAGTCTATCCTTGCAGGGGCATTAGGTGGTTTCTCCTTCTAGCTAGGCATTCTTTTGCTGTAGTCGCTCCCAAGCCCATTGTCTTCTCATCTGTCTATTTGACACACAACTAGCATCTATGGTAAGCGTGGCATATGTTATGTCTGCTATTATTTGTCTACACTTGACTTACAAAGAATATTTCTATGGTTAATTACTTTTAAGAGTTTAAATATTCACCTTAGCTAATTTTAATTTACTTTACCCCATCATAAGAAGCATGGATCCCTATATACTATGCCAGCATTATAAGAATATTATTAATTATATACTTAGGAAGCAAAGTGGTGGCTCTCGGACCTCTTACATTGGTGGACTTAATAAAAGACACTATGCCACCTTTTTGTTATATAATTCGGTAATCTATTCTAGTTAGGATGGTGTTAAAATCCAACAGGAAAAGGGAACCACAATATAACTTATAATGTTCTGTTAAGCAAAAGTACCTTTGAAAATTATTCATTAATTTAATTTATATTTGTTATGAAATTTGCAAATGCATTGATTTCTGTGATATGGTCTCACCAATATTTTCATTAATTTGATTTGAGTTCTTGTTACACTTTACAGCCTTGATAAAGCTGAGAGTTCTGTGAAACAGGTATTAATTATATGATATCCAACTTTCAATAAAATAATTGTATCACATGGGACAGTTTGTGTAATGGACAGTAAATCAGTGATAAAATGGATCACAGTTACATTTACCCAGTATAACATCAACAACTTTTTGTGATTTTAGTTGCTTAAATCAATTTTACTTCCTTCCATGAATACATTGTGTTATATACTCATTAATTGCTCCTCTCTTCCCGGCAATTACCATTAAATAGGGATGTTTACTTATCTGTCCCAAATGATTATCTCTTTGAATTCCTAAATACAACAATCAACAGTTACAGGTGACAATGTGTAAAGGGTCTGGCACTCTGGTTCAAATAATGTGCATGATTTTTAAAACAACTGAGCTATAAAACACTGGCAATGTGGACAGATGCATTAGTATCTAAATTAGTAACAAGTGAAATAAGTTGCAGCTCTCTTTGGAAGCAGTTTACAATTCCTGATCCTTTCCAAAAGATTTTGGATGTTTCAGATTTTCACAAAGTATGCGTTTTAATTAGTTGGATCTTCTGACAGAAACAAGAGTGTTGTTTAGGATAAGTTCACAAGTAACTTCCAACCCTGGGGCTGTCAGAGGTAAGTGGCTTACACTGCCTAAAGTGAGCAAACATCCTTTGCCAATACCAATATGACAGGCCTACACTTGATGTTAAAGCAGGAAAGATACTCCATGTTCCCAAAGACTCCCAAAATGCACTCATGTTACACTCTAATTATCACATTTTTGGTGTGAAAGGGGACAGCAAATCCCATGGTCAGCAGCTGTGTAGTCTGTTTTTTTTAAAGCATGTCTTCACAGACCCTGAAAATATTGTGAATGTAAATAAGAAATTTGTGCAGTGGCTACGACGCTGCCCACATGTGTCCCGGCTAGTGCGCTCCTCTACTGGTCACACCCCGGAAATGTGAACCATCGGAGAAGGACGAAGACGCTGAGACCATGGTGGCTTCGGCGGGCTCATCGTCGGAATAAAGTGCGTTTCTATTGTGCTTCCTTGAAGTTTTTTCCTTGTGGCACATTTGAAAACTTTGAAGCGGCTCTCTGAGGTCAGAGAAAGACGCGGCCGCACAAGCAAAGCTACGTTGCTGAGAACAGCGTCTGGATGCATAGGGCTGCGTCTAATATCTAACTAAGGTCGCCGCGTATCTCGCTCCCGATCCCATGTGAGTGCTGCTGAGGTAAATTGAGTTGCCCCCTCCTGCTCTCCCCTGTCAAATTCGCTGATTGTACTCCCGGGCCCGATCAGAGAGCAACAGAGATGTGCTGGACAGGAAATACTGCATGGCCCGGTGAGTTACTAATGTGATATGTATTAGTGGCCGTATGGACAATTGCCGAAGTGACTTTGCAGCAAACAGCTAGGGTCCAAAGGGTCCCTCCCCTTCTTCTTTGGAATATATATTTTTTGGTGGAGAGAAAGGGGGTGTGAGAGCCCATTGTCCGCAGTTGCCTAACACCTTAGTGCAATAGTAGCACCCTATGGAGTTCTAGGCGACAGGTGCAGTAAGCAGAGGACAGATTGCACAGTACGGGGGGAACTGAGTTGGTGCTACATCTACCCTTCTCTTGAGAATCTGGTGCCAGCCCGCCTTTTAAATCGTAAACCCTCCTCCCAGTGCTGCTGTATGACAGTTGGCTCCTGACTGCTAATGTAGGGGGACGAGTGGTACAAAGTGATATAAAGGGGGGAAAGGAGAGCTGAAGATATAAAAAGCATAAAGTATGCGCACATTTAAGCGAAAGCCTCTAACCAGTCAATCTATTCCTGCTCGAAGGTCACGCAATAAGGGTGGTTTAGAGAAGACTGTAGAATGCTCCCATACCTTACGTAACGCACATCAAAGGATGGATCTCAAGGTGCAACAGCTGCTGGAAGCCGATAGTCTACAGTCCATTGACTCTGCTAGATACAGAAAATGGCGATGTTAATGTAAACAAAAAGTTACAAATGGCAAGTTCTTCTAGGAGTCTGGGAAGAACTGAAGAGTCTGACAGTAATATGGAAGCTGGCGATCTCCATAGGATGTCCATATTTGAGCCTGCCGAACCTTTTTCCACCCCTACCTGCTGTAAACAGTACCCTTTGTTCTCAAAATCTCTCATGGCTGCAGCAGCTGCCAACACTGCTGACCAAGCAATAAATACAATGACAACACTAGCTATACCAGCCCCAGTTCAACAGGCGGCAAGGCCAAAAGAGGCAGAAATGAACATTCAACCTGTTCTTGAACCTGTTTCTCAACCTGATACCATCATAGTAGACAACGACGAATTCTCCCAGGAAGTGGGCGATGGAAAAGATCCCAATTCTTCGGTTAAGGATATGCTCAATGTGTTTTTATCAGAGATCAAAGAACTACGGATGATACAATCACAGTAGATTGCCTCGCTGCATACAAGAGTGTCGCAAACAGAGGATGCAATGGTAAGGTCCCAGAGCGGCTAGCTGAAGCCGAGCAACGAGTTTCCAGCCTAGAGGACAAGGCGGTAATTAGCAGGAAATAATACAAATCAGACAAAATATGGGGGTACTAGAATCAAAACTGCAAGACATGGAAAGCTACAATCAGTGGTCAAATCTACGGCTAGTGGGGATTCGGGAAGCAGTAAAGGGGCCATAGGTTCGGGACTGGGTCGAGTCCCTGTTGAAAAAAAAAGCCATTCCAGAACTATCAGGCGATCTAACGATCACAAGAGCTCAAAGGGTACCTTTCCACCACCCCAATAACGCAAAATATCCATGCACCATTTTAGTAAACTTTGCTGACTTTTGAATCAAGGAAAAAATTATTTCCAAGGCAATCGAAAACAGAACTTTGTTAACACAAGAAATTTCACAATTCAAAATATTTTCGGATATGTCAGCAATAGCAGCAAAAAGGCGGAAAGAATTAATTCGAATGATTGATCCTTTCAAGTCTAAATGGGCGCAGGCAACTATCGTCCAACAATCAAAGTTGAAGGTTCTTGCAAATGGCAAGCTCCACCTACTAGACAATTAGCAAAGGTGCAAGAACTGCTTTAGCTGATCTCAAACTGATTAGAGTATTTATTTTGCTGCTATGAATGCAGTTTGCCGCATTACGACTTAATTCTTTTTCTTTTTTTTCACTCTTTTTCATTTTTCGGGGGGCACTACCAGGCCCCGGGGGATACGATCCCTATGTAGAAGAGAGGCGCACCAAGGGGTGCAGCACCATGGCACCCAGTACACCAGAAGGGGTTTGGGAGGAGATGTGGGCCATTCTCCCACAGTTCTCACAGGGCGGGGTTCCAGATAGGGATCAGGCATTTAGGGTGGGTGAGGGTTGGCACTGGAGTAGGGAAGGGGGACTTGCAGGATGAAAAAAAAGTGGATAGTTCATCTAAATGCCAATATGTCCACATGACACTGGTAAAAATCAGGAATCAATACAATACAAGTAAGGTAAATGGACGGAAAGATTACCTCAGCTCTCCAGGTATCTGTATTAATGCTGAATACTACTATGCACTTTATATGCTAACTGCACCACATTGTTACTTTATTTGCTTCTTATGCATAGACACTTCAACTAGCGATGTCATGTATTGTCAATATAATGCTAAGTAAGGTCTATGGGTTGAAAGATACCTCAATATTGCATGTATTTATATTAGTGTTGAATGTCACTAAGCATTTTATATGCTATTTGTACCGCATTGTCACTTTATTTGTTTCTTACGCACAGGCACTTTTACTAGTTAAATCATGTACTGTCAGATATAAGACAAATAATGTTAATAGGCTGAAAGATTACCTCAACTTTTCAGGTATCTGTATTAATGCTCAATATTTTTATGCACTTTATATGCTATTTCTACCGTATTGTCACTTTACTTGCTTCTTATGCATAGACACTTTAATGAACTAAATCATGTACTGTAAAACGAGCTTTTTAATGTATTTTAAAGTGTGGACCTATCAATGGGCACAAGGTACTTTGAATATGATCCGTCTCCTCTGATGGCTTCCCATCAGCAGGCACCTAAGGACTCTGTGAGAATTCTCTCTTTTAATGCCAATGGTTTGAATAATAAAATAAAAGCCTGGGCTGTCGAAGAATGGATGAAAGGCAATACCCCAGATATCATATTGATACAGGAAACGCACTATGTAGACAAGAGGAAATTCTCATTTAACATGTTTCAGCAATGGGCAGGAAGTAGCCATTTTTCATCGGCAAGTACGGCTCAAAGGGGGTAGCAATTTGTTTTAATACATTTTTCCCTTTTCAGATTTTATACTCCCAAATAGATAAAGAGGGAAGATGAGGGTTAGTTAATGGTTCAATTAACAATACTAGACTAACCATAGCCTCGATCTATGCACCAATAGAAGACAATCCTGCGTCCCTGTTGGACCTCTATCAAGCATTGCTGCTACTCCCTGGTATGGTAATAATGGGTGGTGACTTTAATTTTTACAGAATCCTGTTTTGGATTCATCCTCCGGAGTAAGGAAACAAAATAAACCGTGCACAGGTGAGGTGCTAACGGAATGTATGGAAAAACTAGACTTGATAGACATCTGGCGGGTAAGATTTCCTATGGAAAAAGAATATTTGTGCTTCTCAGCCAAATATAAAACAGCTGCTAGGTTGGATTATTTTTTAATCTCTAGGAGACAAAATTTAGTTAATTGTACCTATATACAAAACAGCTTTTCAAATCATGCTTTAGTAAAACTTGAAGTGTCTGGGCTCGGGAGGGGCAAAAAATCCCCTAAATGGACATTTAATAGAGTACATCTAGAGGATAAAGATTGGTGTAAGGAAATCCAAAGGGAGATTGAAAGCTTCTTCCATATTAACAGGAGTACGGCCACGACAGAAAAAGTGTGGGAGGCTTTTAAAGCCACTATTCGTGGATCTATAGCATCTAAACTGATTGCAACTAGACGTGCTCAAAATATAATGAGAGCACATCTTGAAGCTGAACTCAGGTGCACTAATGAACAATATCTAAGGGAGAAAAGTAGTAAAAACAAATCAGCTTTAGAGCTAGCTTGTCAGGCTATGCAAGAATACTACTATACTAAAGTATATACAGCTAATTCCTCCTATCTCCAAAGGGTTTATGAGCAGAGTGAATTCACTGGTAAATTTTTAGCCTGGCAAATAAAAGATAAACAGGCACAAAACAGAGTTCACGCGTTGACCCATAACATCACTAAAACCTGCATTACTAATGAAGAGCAAATACAAAAGGCATTTTTAGAACATTATGAAACCCTTTACTCAGTTAGACAGGAGGTGGACAGCCTGAAACTAAAATCATTTCTTATTAGATTGCAAATTCCAAAACTACAGGCAAGTCAAGGCACAAGTGTGATTGCCAGTGTTACATTACAAGAAATAAAAACAGTTGTTCACTCTGGCTAATGATAAAGCATGTGTGGAGAATGGCATTCCGGCGGAATTTTTTATAAAACTTTAGTGCAATTTTAAATCAGGAACTAGTTTTGTTAGCTAATTATATTCTACAGGGTGGAGAGATACCATCTTCCTTTTGCACGCCTGTGGTGGTTAGTTTCCTGAAAAAAAAAACAAAGACAAAGAGGCTGTGAATTCTTACAGGCCTATCAGCCTCTTGAACACAGATTATAAATTATAGCCAAACTACTAGCAAATAGAATGAATAGCTGCTTAGGGTCAATTATACATACAGACCAGTGTGGATTCGTGGCCGGCCGACAACTATCTTTTAAGACTACCTTTTTAGTTGAGGCCCTGGACTATTTTACTCAAAATAAAATCCTGACTCAAACTATGTTATTAGATGCCGAAAAGGCTTTTGACCTTGTGTGTTGGGAAACTCTTTTTTCCATTTTAGCTGAATTTGGCTTTCCTTCTGAGCTGATTGCCTTAATCTCTAAATGTTATAAGGGGGACACAGCACAAATAATCGTAAACACTAATAAAGTCAGCAATTGTAGAGTTGCTAGAGGAACGAGACAAGGCTGCCCCTATCTCCCCCAGGGATGGACTGGTAATGCCGGGCACGGGGCAATCCCCCAGTAGGCTGGATGGGGTGGGGGCCTGTTTTGTGACAGGGGGCCGGTTTTGTTGCTGGGGCCGATTTGGACCCTGAGGGTGGCGTGACCATCCGAGCAAACAAGCACAACAACTATCTCTAACTGCGCATAAAATGCAGCTGCTGCTTGTCCGTGTCCGTGATGTCAGTGTCACCTAAATTTTATTAATTAGCCTTTTTATTATTTATTAAAAATCCACCGGCACTTGATGCGCATCATGCGCAGCGCGCAGTGATGTCTACTCCCTCTCTCTGTCTCTGCTGCCGCGTCTGCGCGCAGCACGCCGCGGTACGTACCCTTAGGGTGGGGTCTGGTCTGAAGTCTGGTGGTGATCATGCGCAAGCGCATTGGGGGCCGCGCTCGCGCAATAAGTGCGCGTGACTGCGAGGCAGAGGAGGGAGGCCACTACGCAGAGGCTGGAGCGGAGCCTGGAGCCCATATAATTTAATTATTTCTAGCTGGCGCCGCCCGCAGGTGAGTGATCGTTTCGTTCGTTTGCAATTGCAATGCATGCCACCCTGATTGAATCCCTCATCAATTGATGGCCAATGGCCATTGGACAGGCAGGCACTGTCTGGGACTGGGGGCGTCGCGCCGTCCCCGGGCCAGAATTTAAAGTAAAAAAGCCTGGTTGGTTAGGCCCCGGCCCGGTTCCGCGACCACAGCGCAGTGGATTTCCTGAGCAGTGCTCACAAAATAAATCCACTGCGCTGCGGTCACGGAAGTAGGCGGGGCCGGGGCCTTACTAAGTAACCAGGCTTAGGGCGGAGGGCGGCTCGGAGCGAGGTGGTGGTGGTGGCTGCACTGGCTGGGCTGTGGCGTTGAGTAATGTCCTGGAAGGTGAGGTGTCACACCAGGCGCTGAGACAATTGCAGCTCAGCCTACTAGTACTTGTTCTGCCCCAGTCCCAACCATGACATGATGACACATGAACTAACAAAATATAAGCTACCGGAAGAAGAGAGAATGTTACAATTGCACATCACTGACTTCCTTGCAGACATTCGGGGTCGGATGTGCTCTGACCAAGCGTTCTGAGCAGCAAGTAAGACTTCTACTAGAGGCCACATGATGAGGGATTCAGCAATGACGGAAAGGAAGACCCAGGTGTGTCAAAGGGCATTAGAATGTACCATTAGAGACCTCACTGTTGCTATAACACTACGTCAAACCCTCGACTCCTGCAAGACCTGAGCAGAGCTAATTATGCATAAAACACACACTTTACTTCTCAAGTGGGGTTTGCTTTCTACATGTTAAAAAAGAACATTTAACAGGTAGAAAAAGAGAGAAGGCTGTTGGCTCTGCAGATTCACAGAGAGTCAGTGCCCACTGTCCCATCAACACCTAACAAACAGGGGGCCCAGGGCTGGCCCCTGTCCTGGCTCTAGGCTATGAGGTCGGACTCGGAGCAGGCGAGCGGCACGCACGGCAGATACAGCTGAAGTTGTTTTGTGAGGGCAAAGGAAGCAGAGTCCATTATCCGCACTTTGAATGGGGCCTGAGAAGTGAGAACAAAAAGGGATAAATCTGAGCGAAATGCCAATAACACCATTTCTTTTCGCGTTACCAAAACATAGCGCTTTAAAACCCTGGGGGTGGTGCGGGCGCTCAAGGCACGTGCGTTCACGCCAAGCAGGCCACAAGGAGGACTACTCTAGTTGTAGTTTTAAGGGCATATGTTTGATGACCTTAATTAAATGTCATTATGTGTCTTGCTTGAGTTACACTCACAGCTTTGAAGATGTGCTCAGGGTAAACACCAGTTAGTCTGTTTTTAAACACAGGGGTCTGACTGTTTAGGAGCGCATCTTTTCCCAGTTACCTCCATAAAGACATCCTCGTGCCTCCCTCTCTGTGTACTTAGAAGCTGGTCTGTTCGTGTGATCTGTGTTGTGTCTCTCTAGTAACACTTCTATGCATTGATTTGTCGAGACCTGATTTTACTCCGTTTAACTTTGTTTACTCCCTCTTTTTTTGTTTCTACCTTAATATTGATTTCACACGTTCTTTCTTCGATATACTCTGTTGTACGCATATTAGGTCATTTCCATGCTATGGATTCTACGGAGTCAGTCAGCTTGTCTTTCTGTCTGTCCGTCTATCCACATTTAAATGTAAACGTTATGGGTGTTA
>CAWUFW010032373.1:0-14028 GCA_963921515.1 Calotriton arnoldi | reverse complement strand
TATATGGACTAGAGAACATCCCAGAGCCTGGTGAGTACACAACAAATGTACACAATATACTGCCACAAAACACACACATCACTGTCAAGGGGAGAGTCAAACCATGCACTCATAGCAATTACACAGCAACTAGAACAGAATCATCCCAAAATGTGTATGTCAGTCAGATAAACACAACACATGCCATCAAAAAGTCACATCCAACTGTGCCAACACATGTACAAACACAACCACAACTACAGCTAGGCAGTGGCACAAATAGAACTAACACACACATCCACACATGTAGCCACCACAACAACACCAACACACAGTGAAGACCACTCAAAGGAAGGAATTCTGTGTATGCTGGCCAAGTCAGTGTAGCCAATAGCATCATGGGAGTCGCAGTCACACATATTGCCCCCCCCCCACAACTGTCCCATCAACACCACCATGAACCATGCTCACATCACAGGGAGTGGAGAAGGACTCACAAGATGGCTGACACTGGCTACTGCTGTGGGGAGCACAAGGCCCTGCTGCCAACTGTGCACCAACAAACAGCAGGACACCACTGACTGACATCCTGAGAGACAACTTACACTCCCTGCAATGCAAGCACGTTCCATGGTGGGATATCTGGCTGGCTGGCAGGGTGGGAAGGGGGACTTGCAGCACTGACCATAGTCACCAGCACCTCCCCTCACACCCCCCCAACACAAACTCCACAGTACCCACCTGGTAGAATGCAATGCCCTCCATCCTAACACAAGATCCCACAAAGCACCACCACCCTGGCTTATGTTGTGTGAAGCACAGGGACACTCTTGGGACTCTTAGCCAAACAACTGCCAGGACAACACTCCCAGCCATCCTGTCAGCACAGCCAGCCCACCCCACAGGGAAGCAGAGTCAAAAGGAAGGAAGCATGGGCATGCTGGGAAGGGGGTGGAGGCAATAGCATGATGGGAGTCGTAGTCACAGACATTGCTCAGCCTCACAACTGGCCCATCAACACCACCCTGAACCATGCTCACATCACAGGGAGTGGAGAAGGACTCACAAGATGGCTGACACTGGCTACTGCTGTGGGGAGCACAAGGCCCTGCTGGCAACTGTGCACCAACAAACAGCAGGACACCACTGACTGACATCCTGAGAGACAACTTACACTCCCTGCAATGCAAGCACGTTCCATGGTGGGATATCTGGCTGGCTGGCTGGGTGGGAAGGGGGACTTGCAGCACTGACCATAGTCACCAGCACCTCCCCTCACACCCCCCCAACACAAACTCCACAGTACCCACCTGGTAGAATGCAATGCCCTCCATCCTAACACAAGATCCCACAAAGCACCACCACCCTGGCTTATGTTGTGTGAAGCACAGGGACACTCTTGGGACTCTTAGCCAAACAACTGCCAGGACAACACTCCCAGCCATCCTGTCAGCACAGCCAGCCCACCCCACAGGGAAGCAGAGTCAAAAGGAAGGAAGCATGGGCATGCTGGGAAGGGGGTGGAGGCAATAGCATGATGGGAGTCGTAGTCACAGACATTGCTCAGCCTCACAACTGGCCCATCAACACCACCCTGAACCATGCTCACATCACAGGGAGTGGAGAAGGACTCACAAGATGGCTGACACTGGCTACTGCTGTGGGGAGCACAAGGCCCTGCTGGCAACTGTGCACCAACAAACAGCAGGACACCACTGACTGACATCCTGAGAGACAACTTACACTCCCTGCAATGCAAGCACGTTCCATGGTGGGATATCTGGCTGGCTGGCTGGGTGGGAAGGGGGACTTGCAGCACTGACCATAGTCACCAGCACCTCCCCTCACACCCCCCCCCCAACACAAACTCCACAGTACCCACCTGGTAGAATGCAATGCCCTCCATCCTAACACAAGATCCCACAAAGCACCACCACCCTGGCTTATGTTGTGTGAAGCACAGGGACACTCTTGGGACTCTTAGCCAAACAACTGCCAGGACAACACTCCCAGCCATCCTGTCAGCACAGCCAGCCCACCCCACAGGGAAGCAGAGTCAAAAGGAAGGAAGCATGGGCATGCTGGGAAGGGGGTGGAGGCAATAGCATGATGGGAGTCGTAGTCACAGACATTGCTCAGCCTCACAACTGGCCCATCAACACCACCCTGAACCATGCTCACATCACAGGGAGTGGAGAAGGACTCACAAGATGGCTGACACTGGCTACTGCTGTGGGGAGCACAAGGCCCTGCTGGCAACTGTGCACCAACAAACAGCAGGACACCACTGACTGACATCCTGAGAGACAACTTACACTCCCTGCAATGCAAGCACGTTCCATGGTGGGATATCTGGCTGGCTGGGTGGGTGGGAAGGGGGACTTGCAGCACTGACCATAGTCACCAGCACCTCCCCTCACACCCCCCCCCCAACACAAACTCCACAGTACCCACCTGGTAGAATGCAATGCCCTCCATCCTAACACAAGATCCCACAAAGCACCACCACCCTGGCTTATGTTGTGTGAAGCACAGGGACACTCTTGGGACTCTTAGCCAAACAACTGCCAGGACAACACTCCCAGCCATCCTGTCAGCACAGCCAGCCCACCCCACAGGGAAGCAGAGTCAAAAGGAAGGAAGCATGGGCATGCTGGGAAGGGGGTGGAGGCAATAGCATGATGGGAGTCGTAGTCACAGACATTGCTCAGCCTCACAACTGGCCCATCAACACCACCCTGAACCATGCTCACATCACAGGGAGTGGAGAAGGACTCACAAGATGGCTGACACTGGCTACTGCTGTGGGGAGCACAAGGCCCTGCTGGCAACTGTGCACCAACAAACAGCAGGACACCACTGACTGACATCCTGAGAGACAACTTACACTCCCTGCAATGCAAGCACGTTCCATGGTGGGATATCTGGCTGGCTGGCTGGGTGGGAAGGGGGACTTGCAGCACTGACCATAGTCACCAGCACCTCCCCTCACACCCCCCCCCCAACACAAACTCCACAGTACCCACCTGGTAGAATGCAATGCCCTCCATCCTAACACAAGATCCCACAAAGCACCACCACCCTGGCTTATGTTGTGTGAAGCACAGGGACACTCTTGGGACTCTTAGCCAAACAACTGCCAGGACAACACTCCCAGCCATCCTGTCAGCACAGCCAGCCCACCCCACAGGGAAGCAGAGTCAAAAGGAAGGAAGCATGGGCATGCTGGGAAGGGGGTGGAGGCAATAGCATGATGGGAGTCGTAGTCACAGACATTGCTCAGCCTCACAACTGGCCCATCAACACCACCCTGAACCATGCTCACATCACAGGGAGTGGAGAAGGACTCACAAGATGGCTGACACTGGCTACTGCTGTGGGGAGCACAAGGCCCTGCTGGCAACTGTGCACCAACAAACAGCAGGACACCACTGACTGACATCCTGAGAGACAACTTACACTCCCTGCAATGCAAGCACGTTCCATGGTGGGATAACTGACTGGGTGGGTGGGTGGGAAGGAGGTCTGGCTGTCAACCAAACACAAGCAATGCAGACCATGTTCACACCCCAGAGAATACATAGAAATGCCCAAATAATGCAGGACAATGTGCCACACCAATATCAAGCCCTGACTGTGACGACTTAGGACAATACAATGTACAGGCCCGCACCCCGAGGCACAGTCACAACTGTCAGGTGTGTCAACCACTGATGCCTGCAGAAACATGACATACATTGTTTGTGTCTCCCAAAAACAGGTGATGATAGGGACACAGCAGCAGACGCTGAGGAGTCCCAGTCCCAGGCTCAAGAGGATGCCGAGCTCACTGGCGTCGTACAGCCTCTGTCCTCCTCGGACGATGAAGAACAACCTGGCACATCCGGTGCAAGTCAACATGCTGCACCAGCAGGACCACCAGCTGCAGCACCAGCAGGTCCACCAGCTGCACCCCCTGCACCCACCCCTCCAACGACTGTCACCACGAATACCATCCCTGCCGACATGGACAGAATAAGGAACAACACCAGCGCAGTGACCCTGGACCAACCTGGGGCCATGGACACCACCACCACCACCAACCCCCAAGGTGGACCAGGGTTATCTGTGCGTGCAACTGCACACACTGCACATGTCAGCAGGGGTGGTGGGAGGGGTGGGAGACAGAGGTCGCTGCTTGCAGACGTTGCTGGTGTGCATGAAGACCCACAACTGGTACGCATAGCTGATGCGTACCAGTCCAGCACCGGAGAGCTCAGCCAGGTAGTGGGGCTCCTCAGAGACATCAAACAGCAGCAGGCTGCCCATCATGCCCGCTTGGACTCCCACATGTCCCACGTGGAGTCACACATGTCACGTGTGGACTCCCACATGTCACGTGTGGACTCCCACATGACCCGCGTGGAGTCCAAGTGGGATGTACTACATGAGATGACGGCGGTGCACAGGGACATTTTACAATGCCTCCGCCAGATGAACAGCAACCAGTCCACACCTCCCTGTGTGCCAACAACATCTGGCACCGAACAAACTGCAACTGCCACAGGGAGGGAGGAGGACTCTGGCGGAGAGTCCCCTGCACCGCAGCAGCCTGCACTTGAGGGCCCCCCCCCAAGAAGAGGGGTCGTCCGAGGAGGGGAAAGTGAGAGGCTGATGGCCAAGCGCAACTCCCAGGAAGCCTGAACCTGTTCTGGATTTTCGCCTTTGTGCACAGACTGTTCACCCTGTTGATGGCAACACTACTCCCACACATTGCATGGGGAGTACAAGTTGGAACAATGTGTCAGACAACTGTGGCCCCGATACTGGGGATCCTGTCTACCTGGACTTTCTATTCATCTAGGAACTTGGGATTGCAAGATTCATGTACAGCACAATCCATCCTATGCACTATTATCACAATAAACACACTAATACACCATACTTGCCTCTGTCGTGATTCCAACGTGGGTGCTGTTATGGGGATGATGAACTGCAAAATTACACAGTGTATGCGAACTGCAACAGCAAGGACAACACAGGCATGTGAGTACAGGCAACGTGACACATATGAGGGAGACACACCACCAGGGCTACACAACACATACACACCTAGGCCATCTGACTCATTGCCTACACTGATGTTGCCAGGGAAGACGGTGCAATGCACAGACACCACACCCATTCCCAGTTGTAGTCAAGTAGCCCACAGGTGCAGTAAGCAAATGGCAGTCAAATGTGTGACCACAGACAACGCACATCACTAAGTGAAGCACAGGTTTATTACACAGTAGCAACATGCCGTAACCACTACAGATGCAAGGTAACCCCACCTGGTAGCGGGCACACAGTCAACAACTGTAGACAGAAGGAAGTCCATGGGTGTGGCGCACATCACCTGTAGGGACACAACAGCTACCAGCCTGGATGTGCAATCACGTCGTCGGTGGACACAGTTGACCAAACGAATCTGAAAGTACCCTGTGAAGGACAGAAATGACACACAGTCAAAAGCAATGCAGTACAGGACAGAATAGCAAAACTCATGCACAATACATGTTACAAGATACCCACCCAGAACCAAGTTAGCATGTCAACACTGTTGGGGAGTACAGCCCACCTGTCACCACACATCGCAACACACATCCTGTCAAGTAGCCCATGGACACACTCCAACAGCACCAGAGCACCACCCACACATCATGCCAACTCACATCATTCACATGACACCTCAGGATACTCACATTCAGCTAAAGAAGTTGGTGATGAGCTGTGTGCGGACATCACCATCACCATCATCATCATCATCGTCACTGGCATCGTGGTCCAGGCCAGGATCCTCCACAGGTGGCGGATGTTGGTCATCGTCATCCTGGATGAGAGGCAACTCCTTCCGCACTGCCAGGTTGTGGAGCATGCAGCAGACGATGATAATCTTGCACACTTTCGCAGGGGCATATGGGAGGGACCCTCCGGTCTTGTCCAGGCAGCGGAAGCGGCTCTTCAGGAGACCAAAGGTCCGCTCAATCACTCTCCTGGTCCGACCATGTGCCTCATTGTAGCGCATCTGGGCAGGTGTCACAGGGTTCCTGAGGGGTGTCAGCAACCACGGCATGTTGGGGTATCCCGAGTCACCTACGGACAGACAAGTGCACATCAGCTGACTTGGAAAAGTGGGCGGAATACTACAGATCAGATCACACACAATGGCACAAAGTCAGTACACACCGACAAGCCAGGCACGCTGGTTCTGCATCTGTGCCATCAACCTGGGGATGCGACTACTCCTCATCACAAAGGCATCGTGTGCTGAACCAGGGAAACGGGCACACACGTGTGTGATGGTCATGTCTGCAAGACACACCACCAGTGCATTGACCGAGTGGTAGTGCTTGCGGTTCCTGTAGGCCTGCTCCTGGGCCTGTGGTGGTACCAAAGCCACATGTGTCCCATCAATGGAGCCAATGACATGCGGCATCCTCCCCAGGGCATAAAAGTCACTCTTCACGTCAGTGAGTCGTCGCAGTCTAGGGAAATAGATGTACCGGTTCAGGAAGAGCAACATTGCCGCCAAAACATCGCGGAGCACACGGCTGAACATGGTCTGTGACATCCCACCAGCAGACGCCACAGTATGTTGGAAGGTACCGGTGGCAAAGAAGTGTAGGGCTGCCATCACCTTCACCTTGGGGGTCAGCGCTGTAGGATACGGCCGGCCAGGCTGCAAATGTGGGGACAACTGCACTGCCAAATCCTCAATCAGCTGCCTGGTGAAGCGGTACCGTCGGATGCTGTCCCGTTCCACCATCGTTGCCAGGTCTGGGAATGGCCGATGGACAGCAGGAGCCCTGCAGTGCAGAGGAGAAGTAAGCAAGATCGTCAGTCACCCCACATATGCGGCATTGAACACACTCAAGATCCCAACATACATCATCATGAGGCACAACTACATGAAGTGTGCAGTACCGGAACGACATGTATGGTACATACATGGCCAACATCTGTCAACACGGTCCTAAAGGTGGCATCAATTTGTCCCAGGTTGGCCCATTGGATATCATGATGCTGTGTCACAGTCACCCCCCAGTGACATGTGAGGACAGATGTGCCCCAGGCACCACAGCTCAACGACAGGCACATTCCCAGGGACCCTGTAATGCCACATGGACACTGGCATCACCTGGAGTATCATGTGTACACCACAACAAAACAAACATGACCCCCACAGGTAGTGGCCACACTTGCCATGGCAGGAGAGCCATGGACGTCTGTGACACACACGCACAACATCAGAGTCCATGCACACACAACGTGGATGTGGAGACTGTCTCCCATTGTGCACATGAAATCAGAGACATTGTAAACACTACATGCACAAAGACTGTGGAGGGCCATCACTATTGTGCCACTGGGACACCCTGGCTCAAACATACCGTCCCACATGGGACTCACGGGGTATGTGACATGACATACACAAACACCACTGTGAAATGTGACCATGGCACATGCACAGATATGAACAGTTGCACATCACAGTGGTCACGTACACGTAACACCCAGGATCCTGTCCCCATTAACACGTGCACAGCCTGGGGGTGGCTGCCCACAGGTGACACCCACAGGACAACATGTACACCAACATACACACAATAGGAAATGCAGCCTTACATGCCTTATGATAAGGTTTGGACAGGCTGTCGTGATGTAGGTGTGCCCCTCACTCCCTGGGAGCTATCTGTGGCTGGCATATGTCCATCTGAGACAGGCATGCTGACATATGCCAGTCACATGTACAGTGATGCGTTGAACAGCAATGGACCGATCGGTGCCTCCGGCCGGCCCATTGCTTTCAATGTGTGCGGGTACGCGTTGTACCCCTGTGCGCGTTGTACTGCAATGGACCGATCGGTGCCTCCGGCCGGCCCATTGCATTCAATGTGTGCGGGTACGCGTTGTACCCCTGTGCGCGTTGTACTGCAATGGACCGATCGGTGCCTCCGGTCGGCCCATTGCATTCAATGTGTGCGGGTACGCGTTGTACCCCTGTGCGCGTTGTACTGCAATGGACCGATCGGTGCCTCCGGCCGGCCCATTGCATTCAATGTGTGCGGGTACGCGTTGTACCCCTGTGCGCGTTGTACTGCAATGGACCGATCGGTGCCTCCGGCCGGCCCATTGCATTCAATGTGTGCGGGTACGCGTTGTACCCCTGTGCGCGTTGTACTGCAATGGACCGATCGGTGCCTCCGGCCGGCCCATTGCTTTCAATGTGTGCGGGTACGCGTTGTACCCCTGTGCGCGTTGTACTGCAATGGACCGATCGGTGCCTCCGGCCGGCCCATTGCATTCAAGTGTGCGGGTACGCGTTGTACCCCTGTGCGCGTTGTACTGCAATGGACCGATCGGTGCCTCCGGCCGGCCCGTGCATTCAATGTGTGCGGGTACGCGTTGTACCCCTGTGCGCGTTGTACTGCAATGGACCGATCGGTGCCTCCGGCCGGCCCATTGCATTCAATGTGTGCGGGTACGCGTTGTACCCCTGTGCGCGTTGTACTGCAATGGACCGATCGGTGCGCACCCATTGACAATGGGCTTGCCTGGCAACGGACGCGTTTTCGAATATTCGAACGAGTCGGTTGCTGGAAAATCAGT
This sequence comes from Calotriton arnoldi, assembly GCA_963921515.1. NCBI lineage: Eukaryota > Metazoa > Chordata > Amphibia > Caudata > Salamandridae > Calotriton > Calotriton arnoldi. The sequence goes on along the minus strand of CAWUFW010032373.1, from coordinate 5,418 downwards.
TGGTCACCCACAACAATGTTGCAAAATCATGTATGTCATGAAGTTGAAATTTTGAAGGATGCTGTGGGCGTGTTTTGGTGCTGCTATTCCATGGATTGGCCAGATTCAGAAGATGCAAACGACTTGGACCTATCACTTTGGACACAAGGGACAGTATCTGCCTCTCCAGCACATATATATTGCTGCATGTTCCCCTGAGAGCCCACTTGCCTGCACTACATGCTCCAGGACGACATCTGCCACTGCACTGCTGCTGTCTCTGCCCCTCTGGACCCTGCAATGGCACGTACTGTGGAGAGAGCCCCAGCCTTCAGCCTTGAAGAGAACCAGGCCCTGCTGGACAGCCTACTTCCACAGTACAGCAAGCTGTATGGGACACCAGGGGAGCAGGTGAGTGTTCTGTGCACTGCCTTTCTGAATGTGCATTTTGTCTGACTAGCAAGGCTGAGAGTCAGCACACCACTGGCTAGCAGGCTCACTGAGTAGTTGTCACCCCCCATAGTGTGTAGTGACTTGCACTGGACAGGTATGGTGCAGTGACAGTGCTTCTGAACAGGGTTTTACTCCCCATGCAATGATACCATGTAGTGACTTCTGGAAAACTGTCCATGGGCAGCCGTGCACTGCCTGGGTACACCATGTGCCCCTGTGATTGCGACATGTATATGCAACTGTGTCATGCACGGATATGTTGCATGTGTAGTAATGGCCTTATCACTTTGTCATCCTGACAGGCTTCTGCCCATCGGAAGCATGAGATCTGGAAGGACATCGTCCGGGCTGTCCGGTCCGTGGGGGTCTACAAGCGCCGGATCCGCAACTGCCAAAAGAGGTGGCAGGACCTTCGGGGCTGGACCCGGAGGATTGCACGGGTCCAGCTGAAGCTGTCGCCTCCTCGCAGGAGGGGCGGAACACGGACCCTGACCCCCCACATGCTCAGGATCCTGGCGGTGGTCTTTCCAGACCTGGATGGGCAGCTGAAGGCCAGAGAGCAGCAAGGAGGGGGTGAGTCAAAGACTGCACTGTGTACTCTGTCTAACATGCTATGTGCCCTCCTCGGGCCAGGTTGAACTGCCACAGTACAGCAGTCATGTTGTCCAGGAGCCATGTCCCTCTATTGTGCACTGCCCACTCCTCATCTGATACCCAGGTGTGGCCCTTACATGCAGGGAATTCTGTCACTTAGGACTGTGTCCTTGCAGTTTGCTTGACTCAAGGTGGGAGACAGCATCTGTTTCCCTGACTCTGTGGTGGGCATCATGGGTGGGTCCATTGCTTACACAATGCCTGTATTCTGACATGTATTCAGCGTGTTACTTTGATCTGTGGTCCAATTGCTGAGCTGATCCACCACATGTGTCTGGGGTACCTGGCACACACCCATGCTGCGGGTGGGAACAATGTTTGGGCCCCAGGAGTATGTATATGACGTGTGTCACACATACTTAGCCAGTTGCCTACAGTCCAGGGCTCATCCCTCATTCATGTGGGGCTGGACAGTCATGCCTACTCCAGGCCATACAATACACTCTGTACTCCCACTCCCGTGTATCAGAGGACACATTGTGCACAGTGATTTGCCCCTCAGGTGTCTGCCTCTGTGTCAGTGTGCTGTGGATTAGTCGCCAGGACTGCTGTGGAGTTTCTTGGTAGGGGCTCAGCATGCCACTGGAGATGTGACCATAGGAGACGATACTTGTGTGACACATAGGTGTCTGATCAGCTGCCCATGCAGACTGGGGCATGTAAATGTGAAGTTCAGGCAGCTGTTCCCCATGCACAGCAGAGTGTGAGGGGCTCAGGTTCAGAGGGTAGTGTCACAGGTCTCCCATATGTCCAATAGGTATGACCTGGACAGATGAGGGTTAAGAGGATGTGTTGTGGGGGGGATGTACATGTGCACTTGTGCAGCTCCAGGACTTGCATTCCCCATGACCTACTATTGTGACACAGTGCAGAGTGTTGTTGTCTGGCTGCAAAGTCATACATCACTGAGACAGTGATGTATGACTTTGCAGTCATGCCTCCGCCATGGCATGTGTCTACTGATTGGTGATCCTGCAGGGGAGTGACATGTGCTACATGCACACCATAGTGGTGCTGGCTATCAGGACATGGGTGCATCATGGTGTCTGTCGCTGGTATGCATCACATGCATTTCCTATCTGACTCTGGGCATCCCTTACATCCGTAAACCTGTACTGACTCAGTGGCAAGAGCTGTGATGTGTCCACACCGTGTCCTCTGCACTGTCCAACTACTGTGTACTTGGTGCATGTGTCAACACTGGGGTGTTGCAATCCAACAGACACCAGACAGATGGGTGCAAGGCCATGTGGGATGTGAGTGCCATGCTTGGCATCAGACTGACAATTGACTTCTCCTGTTCAATTAGTGCACTTTTAGCAATGCACAACTAATGATGCCAGGGCTTGCTCTGTGATGTGCTGTGCTCACAGTGGTGTGTGCGTTATGTGCAGGTGACTGATGTCTGTCTGTTTCCCCATTTTTTGCAGATACATCCACGGCCACGGAAGGGGACAGCTCCACGGACCAGGAGGAGCCGGAGAGCCAGACTGGGTCAGCAGCCGAGGAGTGGTCGGAGGGACCCAGTGGCACGGAGGGCGAGGGGAGCCACACCGAGGAGTCCTCAGCAGCATCCACCTCAGCTGAGGACCAGAGCAACTCGGAGGATGACTCCCTTGTGGAGGCGGGTGTCAGCAGCCACCACACCCCAGCTAGTGTTGCTGTCCCCGCCACCACCAGCACCACCACCGCCCTCCCATCGGCTCCCATTCCCCAGGTCCGTGGAGGCTCCCATGTCCGGGAGCGTGTCTCCTTTGGGCCAGGCACCGCACCCCCTGCCCCTGTGTCCCCTGCTGCCCTGAGTGAGGAGTCTGTGTACCTCCTTCGCCAGCTCCATGTAGGGCAGACAGCCATGCTGAGTGTCCTCCATGCGCACACCGCGCTGTTGACTCAGCTGGTGTCGTTCATGGAGGGCATCTCATCGGGCATGTCTGACCTACAGAGGGGCAATAGGTCCATGGACTCCTCCCTGACGGCAGCAGTGTCCCTCCTCAAACGGTCCCTCACCCCTCCTGCCTCTGCTCCATCCACACTCCCCAGCACCTTACCCATCCCAGGCACACACACACTGGCACACACCAGCACACACACATCCAGCACACTGACACACACGCCAATGACAAAACGCACACGCACGCACATTCAGGGGACTGAAGCCAGACTCACAGGGGATGGGGCCCTGGCACACACACACGCATCCACATGCACTGCGCAGTCCTCAGTTCCCTCTCCCTCCAAAGCACCCTCCCTTGCCTCACCTGCAACCCCAAAGTCACAGCAGCTCTTCCTCTGTGACCTCGGCCTCTTCCCCACCGATGAAGCTGCTCCAGCATCCCGGGGGAAGAGGAAGCCCACCCACACGGAGCAGAGTGCCCCTCGCCCCCGGACACCCTCCCCCAGGCGCAGACGGACTGAGGCCCCCACCCGCAAGTCCCCCCGGAGTGCTAAGAGCAAGACCCCGCCACCGCCCTGCAGCTCAGGCACAAGGTCTCCGTCCTCCATCCCTCAGGCCCCCACTGCACAGGTGCCCCCACCACACCCTGCCCCAGGTTCCCCCACCCACAGATATACCATCCCCAAGATGCTCCGGCCTTCTCCCCTGCCACTTGCTCTCCCAGCACCACACCCCCGCTGCGCTTGTCTGTGCCACTGATGTGGTGAGGGTGTCCTCCCCCTCTGTCCAACCCACCTTGCCTGTTCCCCATTCTCCTCCCCTGGAGGTAGGCACTGCAGTGGAGTCCACTACCGCCCTGTCTGACTTGGGCACTGCAGTGGCGGACCTGTCCACCCCATCTGCAGGGTCCACTGCAGTTGTGCCGGCACCCACGACATCTGTGTCATGCCCCCCAGTTGTGCCGGCACACACCATGTCAGACACCTCCACTGCAGTTGTCAGTGGCTCTCCAGCACCCACCACCCCTTCCCTGACTCCCCCTGGTGAGCCCTGATCCTGTCCCTGCGGTGCCTGGCCTGCCCCCGGTTGCCCCTCCTAGTGGATTGTCCCTGGTATTGTGCAGGCATGCGTAGGGTGACATCTGCCAGTGTCACCCTGTTTGAACTTTGACAATGGACTGGCCATTGGCCTTTGCTCTTTTTTCAGGACTTCGTTTGGCCTCAACACATATGCTGAATAAAGCAACTTTCTTTTCTCTAGTGCTCATGCTTCAGATGTACATGTTGTTGGTGCAGCTAACCATGCCCTTGCTGCAGTGATGGTGATATCTGGTCTCATGATTATGAAGTGTTACTGTGCAGGAACCCATGTGGTCCAGGGGGAATGTGTCCTATCATGTGGTGTATCCATGTCATCAATAGCAGCATCTGAGGGTGTCATGTGTTCAGTATTTGGCAATGGGTTTCCTACTTACATTGGCAATTTCATATCTGTGGCTTCCACCCCTGCACATCTGTTGTGCCTGCCATCGTTGCATTTGTCTACTTCCCTGACCGTGTTGCCATCTCCAGTGGACATGCAGGTTTGGGCATCAATGGGGAGGGACTCATCCGTGTAGTCAGTGCAACATTGCTATACAAGTGTGTTGGATCTGTGCTGATGATTCCGTTGGCACATCCATGACCAGGCTGATGTGATGGGAGCCCTCATTTGGTGCTAATTGTTGATTGTGTGACCAAGTGCTCAGCTGACATGATGGGGCCCTACTGAGGCAACATATGGCACAGCTTTCCTCACACAGGAGTGGAGTCCCCTCATGGCAGTGTGTACACGTGTGACATTGCCTGCGCCCAAGGTGTGTGTTGTATGTGCATGTCTGTGTGTTCACTTCCATTCATCTGCGCATGCTGTGATCCCTAGTGTTGTACCTGTTTGTGATGCTTGCTGACTTGAGCTATGTTCCCCCAAAGTCTTCTCCCTGTGTTCTCTGTGATGTGGGTGCATGGCACATTACTGGTCATCAGGGTGTCACCCATAGGTGTGTTTGCTGTCAGGGCAGAGTTTGTGTGCTGACGCAGATGGGTCACAGTCAGGTTTCCCTTTGGCACTTGTTGTTTGCCCCTGTCATGTGATTTCCAGTTTGTGTTATCTTTCAGTGATTGTGACACGTTGTGTGTGTGACTGCTGGCACTCCTTAGGGTCCGGGCTGCAATGTTGGTTGTTGTCTATGTGTGTTCTTTGTGGGTGACCTTGGCTTCTTCATTGGTGTGTGACTGTGGCTGGGATCCCATTGGTCGGTGTGGTATTGCCGTCATGTCCATGTACAGCGTAGTGTGCAGTGTGTCAGACATTCAGGAGTCTTGTTGAGTGTCCATGTGTGATGTGTTTCTACACCTTGGTTCCCACCCACCACCCTGGAATAGTAATGGGTGCATGTG
>CAWUFW010032372.1:0-14031 GCA_963921515.1 Calotriton arnoldi | reverse complement strand
GGATATGAGACAGTAGTAGGTGTCAGCACTGCACCCTATGTACAGCACTGTACGGATCACACCTCCCGAAACATTGACAGGTGTCCACATTGACAGCCCCATGCCAAGACGGCTGTGTGCTTGCAGTCACACGTCACAGGTGAGAGGTTACATTGCACGTGCCAGGTGGCAGACGCACATAGTGGGGAGCTGGCATGTGTGTGCATGTGTCTCCTGTTCAGGATCCACCAGATGGGCGCTGACTCTGTACTGACCATTGGACACAGCATGTTCCGTGGAAGGCTTGTGTGTGTGGGATGGTGGCACTGGATGTGCCTCCGTTGGGTGGGGGGGCCATGCACAGGGCGGGTACGTCGATGATTGCGCATTGTTGGTCACGGTGGGTGCACCAACTGAAGATGTGTTGCCCTGTGTTCAATTCCTATGTCCGCATGATGATGGACTGTAGATGTGGGCAGACTACACATTGGTCGATGTGCTGCTCTATATGCATGTGCCTTCACACCAGGCACAGCTGCCTCCTGCACATGTGACCCCTGCTGACTCGCTGCTGGGTCTGTGGAGCTGATGCACCTTCTGCGCGTGGGGCGGACAGCTCTCCTCACTTCCTCATTGCGCATGTCATGACTTTGCCGCAGGTGACATGGATCATGGAGGGCCCACATGTACGCGTGGGTAGGCTACACATGATTGTACACTGGTCGCCACCCCCAGTCAGTGTTTCGAATGGGAAGGTTGTCGTGCTGGTGGTATGTTCCGATGTGGCGGATGGGCGGGCCTAGGTGCGGGCTTACATTCCGGACATGGGGGTAGTTGGATTGGCGACTAGTTGCAGTACACACGGGACACGTCTCTTCCTTTCCACATCTGGGTCATCCCTTGTACTCACTGACAGTGATACAGTCATCTTCGCCCAGCCCTCATGTCCTCCCCTCGCTCCCCCAATATGCATGCTCACCTGCGAGGCTAGCGCCTGCACAGGCAGCCCCAAGCTCGCACCAGAGAGGGCAAGGAGTGTATGTGTGGGTCCAGTTGCACGAGTGGGCTGTCTCAGGGTATGATGTGTGCGGATCGCTCGTCCACCTGCGTGGTGCCCCAAAATGGAGACCCGGCCTGCATGGACTATGCATCACAGTCTCCGCCTTCCGGATCCGCCACCTGCGACACCCAGTGGCTGTGGCTGCCCTTGCGGCCAGGCCGCGTCCGTCTGTGGCTGATGGCCCACACATTCACTCTTGGCCTCTCTGGGGAGGGCTCGGGTGGTGGCGCACGCGCTTGCACTTAGTCGCAATGGCATGTGGCGTGGTTGGTATGATGGGCAATGGATGGGATGGTGCGAGCCACCTCCCGTGACGTCAGTGCTGCTCGTGCTGTGGTGCGTCCCCTACACTTCCATTTGACTTGTGCCATGCTAGACGTTGAGGTTCTATTGCCTGCGTGATATGACCAGGAGGAGCGCGAGGAGACCTCTCACACACCATGCTCCACTGCCATCCCGTGCCCTGTATCGCCTGTGCGGATTGGACTATGTTGGGGTTACACCTGGTCGACTGGGGCTGTGTGTGCCTTGTCAAGGGGCATGGTGGGCGCACAACAGGATCCAGCTTGTCCACAGAGGGTGGGCTGAGGTGCGCCTGGTACCGCTTGTACGTGTGCCCGGCTGCTGTGCACACACGTGTTCACTCCCTCGACAGGTGTCCTCTCACAATGCCCAGGGAAGCGGTGGTGTACTGTTCATGACCCTCCCAACACGGCGTGCTCCAACTTGGCATGTGCGCATCTACCCGCCGCACCCACCCACCTGAGCACTGCGTCCATACGACTTCACACGACACATGTGTGTCTTCCACAGTAGTGCTACTCATTTGCGTTGACATCCAATACCAGTGGACTACATGGTCATGTCACGACTGCCGTGTACTTCACATACTCTCATCCTCTCTCATTCGTACTCTGTGAAATGAGTCAGCGGAGACAGTTTTGGTTTCAAACATTATATTGAGTCTTCTGTCCTCTGTGATGCAGCATAGTGGACACTACTGGCAGCGGAATACATGTTGAGGATATACTGAGCATGATTGCAAATGGGATAGGGTGTGGGTTACATGTGATTGGCTGTTGCATGTGGGATGTGGGCTTCAGAGTGACATCTGCTTGGCCAAGGCTGTGCTAATGTACATTTACGTATAGCTGCGGAGCTGCGGACTTTGACACAGACGGTATACATGTAGCCTACCAGACCGCTTGGCATCATGGGCACAGTCCATCTCAGTTCCATGTGACAGGTTTGCTGCGGGTTGTACTCATGCACGCGTGCATGTGAGATGACATCAGGGCATGTGCTTGCATGCATGCAGCGGCGTGCCACTTGTTGTTGCACTGTGGTGGTTACTGGACATGTCACAGTCACTGGGGTCGTGTTGTTGTTGTATGCACTTGTCGTCCATGCAAAGGTCCTGGTATGGGATTCCCCGGGCGGGGGTGGAGGGGTGCAGCACCCACAGACTCCAGGCGACCTATTCATGTCCACTGAGCGGTGTGTGTGTCCATGGGCGCTGGATCCATGTCGTGTCCTGGTTGTTCGTGCAGTTCCGTCCATGTGGGTGCGATACACAGAGCCCATGCCACTGCCTCCCACGATGCATGCGGTGTTCCTGGATGTGATGGGGAACAGTGTGCATGTCCCGGTCATATCCGATGTCATGGCGATGTCGTTGATGGTGTGGTTACAGTTGCCGGTCGCTTGGTATGGCTGTTGTGGTGGTGACTGGCCAGATCCGTGCGGAAGCTAAGCATGGGTGCGGGGTTGGACATCATAGGTCACCGGGAACCTGCGTTGTGGTCCGACGAATTGACAGGTTGTCAGGTATGCGATGCCGCCCAGCAGGGCTTCCATGTCATTGGTGGTGTGATATGTTTGCCAGCCAATGTAGCGGATGGTGGGCTGTCAAGGTGTTGTTCGTAAGTTGTCCCTTGAGGACCATGATGGGGCATGCTGGGTGACATTCGATGTAGCTGTTCTCGATGATCCGTCAGTGTGGAGGCACAGTGGTCCCATTTCAGTGCGGGTGCGATGTTGGCCACATACGCCATGCCCCCATAGGCAGAGCAGGCCCTGTCGTGGTGCGCCCAGAGGGAGGAGTAGTGGTAGCAGGTCCGCCTTCAGACATGCCGGGTTGGAGAGGCATATCTCCATCGGATGCTGGTAGGGACACCTCCGACAGTAGAAGACGGGCATGACGCAGCTGAACAATGTGATGCGGTAAGTCAGTCGGTAACTTACGTTCAGCAGGGACAGGAGATCGCATCCCAATGTATGGAACAGGTTGGTTTTGTACAGCTTGAGCTGTTCGGCGTAGTTGGGTAGGTGTGTTGCGGCTGCCATTTCGCAGCGGTTCGTTGAGGTGGCGTGCCCGGCTGTGTGTGCAGTCTGCAATGTGCACGCTCCGAGGTTGCTGTGAGCTCTGTGTAGTCGTAGGGAGACAGGACTTGTGTTCTGTTGGCTTGTTTGGAGGACACGGGCCCTCTTCCCACATGCTTCTCAGACAGTTCAAGGTCAGTGATGTGTGACTCCTTCCAATTAACTTGCATGTGGCCGACATGGGGAGTGTTTTCTTCTTTCTTCCCCGTCCGTTGTGTGCTTCTGTGATATGCGCTATCTGCCCTGTGGTCGGTCCCTCGGCATGCCTGTGTTGGTCTATTCTTGGACAATGGCTGTATTCACCGGCTTCTGTCGTAGGGCTGTGGTTTCCGGAGTTGGAATGGAAGGTCATTCAGTGCTGTCTGCTCTCCCTTGTGTGGGCGGCAGGCTGCCTTCCCGCTCTGCGTTGGGCCTTGTGTGTGAATGTTATTCTTGGGCCACCTGTTGTCGGTCCCCGGGCTCTTTGGTGTTCCGTTTATATGTCTTGTTCATATGTGCAGGGTGGTATGGGTGTTTCTGTGTGGTACTGGCGTTCCTCTTCCCGAAGGGGCCCTGCTTCTCCTAGCTGGTGTTGCCGCCGCTGTGTGCTACGCCATGTTTGTTACACTGGGGTGTGTCCTGCTGTTGCGTGTCTTCACTGACATGTGTGCGTCGGTTGTGTGGCGTTGGGTGTTGTCCGTGAATTGGGCGTTGGGGACATGTCTGTGGCAGGCCTGTCACGTGTCATGTGCTTCGGGTGGGGCTGATGTGTGTGCTGCTTGGTTGTGTCCCTGTGTCTGTGTGCGACGCATGCATGGCGCATGCGGTTGGCCTCTGCGCTATGCGCATGTGTGGCGGCGCCATCGGCCGCTTTGGGGCCGTGGACGGGGTGGTTGGTTCCTAGTCCCAGGTGGTGTGTACACATGTGTTCCGCGATGTTACGATTTGGCCTGTGTGTCATATGTGGATGCAATGGTGGATGTGTAGTGTACACGCGCTGGTGGGGGTTGTCCGCTTTTTCCGCCCTTGCACTGTGTGCGCTGTTTGCGTGCACTTGTTGTGTGTGTGCTCTACCTGCGTCTCCGCTGCTACGTTGCGCCCTTGGTGGTGCATCAGCAGAAGCATGGGGAGGGCCTGCAGTGCTGGATTCATGCTCGGGAGCCGCTCTTCGTCCGTGCTCGCATCCGTGTTACCGCTTCGGTTTGTCGTACGGTATCTCTTGGCCATGGGAGCCGCTTTGTTTGCGGCATCGTAATTTATGCGCCGGGCGGGACGTGTTTCGCCTGGACGGTGTGTGTCAGTTAGCTGCGCCGCTACGTGTACGGGCGCACTTTGATGGCGGACGGTGTTGCTGGCTTGCCGGCGGTGTTTGGCCTACTTTTCGCATCGTAATTGGACGGGCGTGTGGACTGCTGCGTGCCGGCGGTAACTGGTGCTTTTTGCATCCGCCAGCACGGCGGTGGTGCTTCCGCCCGCCATCGTACTGAGCCCCATAGTAAATTAACTTAATTACAAAGGTAAACACACATACATAATAATCTGCCATACATATTTACTTAAAACAATAAACTATTGAGTACTTAATCTAGTTAGGGTTTTAAAGTGCTGAAAGCTTAGGGGAATATATATATATGTGTACTACACCTGTAACATAAAAATAAAAAAATTAAAATTATATTATAAATTAAAATATTAAAATATGTAATATTTTTTAAACCTACACTTTACACTACATTGAGTGCAACAGTAGGGAAAGTGTTGGATAGCGGAGGGGAAAAATTACTATTCCCACTCCAGCGAGTGCAACAGTAGGGAAAGTGTTGGATAGCGGAGGGGAATAATTTACTATTCCCACTCCAATGAGTGCAACAGTAGGGAAAGTGTTGGATAGCGGAGGGGAATAATTACTATTCCCACTCCAGTGAGTGCAACAGTAGGGAAAGTGTTGGATAGCGGAGGGAATAATTTACTATTCCCACTCCAGCGAGTGCAACAGTAGGGAAAGTGTTGGATAGCGGAGGGGAATAATTTACTATTCCCACTCCAATGAGTGCAACAGTAGGGAAAGTGTTGGATAGCGGAGGGGAAAAATTACTATTCCCACTCCAGCGAGTGCAACAGTAGGGAAAGTGTTGGATAGCGGAGGGGTAAAATTACTATTCCCACTCCAGCGAGTGCAACAGTAGGGAAAGTGTTGGATAGTGTAGGGATAAAAATTACTATTCCCACTCCAGCAAGTGCAACAGTAGGGATAGTGTTGGATAGCGGAGGTGAATAATTTACTATTCCCACTCCATCGAGTGCAACAGTAGGGAAAGTGTTGGATAGCGTAGGGGTAAAAATTACTATTCCCACTCCAGCGAGTGCAACCGTAGGGAAAGTGCTGGATAGCGGTAGGGAACCATTTACTATTCCCACTCCAGCAAGTGCAACAGTAGGGAAAGTGTTGGATAGCGTAGGGGTAAAAATTACTATTTCCAATCCAGCAAGTGTAACAGTAGGGAAAGTGTTGGATAGCGTAGGGGTAAAAATTACTATTCCCACTCCAGCGAGTGCAACAGTAGGGAAAGTGTTGGATAGCGTAGGGGTAAAATTACTATTCCCACTCCAGCGAGTGCAACAGTAGGGAAAGTGTTGGATAGCGCAGGGGTAAAAATTACTATTCCCACTCCAGCGAGTGCAACAGTAGGGAAAGTGTTGGATAGTGTAGGGGTATAAATTACTATTCCCACTCCTGCGAATGCAGCAGTAGGGAAAGTGTTGGATAGCAAAGGGGTAAAAATTACTATTCACACTTAAGAAAATTCAAATTTAAAAACAAACAAAATATCAATCTACTATACAACATATAATAAAACACCCAAAAACAAAACATATCTATTACAAATGTTTACAAAACATAAAAACATATAATAATGTAAAAAATATATAAAATTTACATAAAAAGATTATATTTTTAATTTTAACAAGAAATTATCAAACAAATAAATATTTTGTAATAGAAATTAATTGTAATCTAAAAATATAATTATTACATAAATGTAATATTTTTTTCTTACCCTATAACACCACACAATTTACAGCACACATCTAAATTAAATAAAAAGTGTACCTCCATAATTAACACAATTAATTATCAATTATACAAATTATTAATAATTAAAAAACATATTTAAAAAGGTCAAAATTATTGTAGTAACCAAACATTACAACTATACCTTTCAAATCCCCAAACTAAAAAAATAAGCAATTACAAAAATATTTAACAATTAATAAATAAATATTGATGATCAATTAATGATTAATTAAATCAAACCAAGGGGCCCATTAGGATGGCGGGCGGATGGCCCGCCGGGCCACGGCGTGCTCGCTGACGCCCGGCGGGGGTGATCCGCCGGCCCTCCAGCCAATTGACCCCCGCCATATTGGTATGGCTGGGGGGTCAGCAGCAGACGGAAAGACCGTCTGCCGCTTTCACGGTCGCTTGTCGATCGGGCGGAAGGGCATAATATGGTGGCGGTGTCTGCAAGACCTGCTCATCCATATTATGATGCTGGCGGTGATCAGCCTTTCCAGGCATGCGGTTTTTGCTGTTGGGGGCCGTTGCGGGCCCCAGAGTGTTGGGGGGTGCACATGGGGGTACCTATGGTACCCCACTCATTACAATGCCTCGTAGCCGGGCACCCGTGGTGCCTGCCATGTGGTGCATGGCAATGCTGTGCACAATACTTCCTTTTACATTGCGAGTGGGTCTGCAGCCAGCAGATCCACCGCAGTATGCGTTGAATCGTCAGCCAGTGTGGCGGGCGCATCCCCCTGCTACATGGCGGGACCGCACGCTTCGACGGTCGGTCCCTGGCTCCCTTGCGAGAGATCCGCCCGCCATCGTAATGGACCCCTAAATTACTTTCCACCATCTACCCCAATAAACACCATAACACACTAAATATTTAATTTCCATAACTAATTTTACATTAATAAATTCATATTAATGAACAACAAATAAGTAATTAATTTTAAAACATTTACTTCCCACCATTTACCACTATAAACACCACAACTCACACATCAAAATTATTACACAAATGACAAAATTAAAATATAAGTAATTAATTAGCATCAATTAACAAAGAATTAATTAATTAAAAATAAATTACCTCCCACCATATTACCCTAAAAATGCCACCAACAATTTCGTAAAAAATTATACAATTAACATAATTAATTAACAATTAATTAATTAATTAATAACAATTAACAATCAAAATATAAATAATTATTAATAAATTAATTCACACAATTAACACTATAAAATAATAATTAATAAATATTACATAAAAAATATTATTAAATTTATTAAAATTAAATTACTTCCCACCCTACTCCCCTATTAACCCACAACCCACTCCTAAAACAAATCACACAATTAACATAATTACCAATTAATTAATAATAATTAATACCAATTAATAAATAATTAATATTACATTATTTCCCACAATTAACAATATAAAGTATTAAATAAATAAATATTAATTATGAAAAATATTAATAATTTAATTATAATTAAATTACTTCCCACCCTATTCCCCTATAAACCCACAACACACTCCTAAAAAAATGACACAATTAACATATTTACCAATTAATTAATCAATAAAAATTAACAGCCAATTATTAATTAATTTATAATAAATTAATTACCATAATTAACACTATAAAATCAAAATTAAATAAATACTAATAAATAAAAATTAATATTCAATTTATTATAATTAAATTACTTCCCACCCTATTCCCCTATAAACCCACAACCCGCTATGGAACTAAAACGCAAAATGTAATTAAAATAAAATTAATAACATCTCAAAATTTAACACATACATTAAAAAAAATGCAATACTTAGACAAAAAAATATAGCACATACATTTCAAATACATACTAAAATACATAACACTAAATAAAAAAACGATATTTTTAACAACTATGGGGCCCATTACGATACCCGGCGTAAATAAATCCGCCAGGCATGGAAGCGGCATAAATCCGCCCGCACACACCGCCTGAACACCGACCACGCCATTATGAGTACACAAACCGAAAACCGCCATCGGCGGAAAAATCACACAAAATACCGCCCGCCATCGTCCGAGTCGGAGTCAAACCGCCCGCCACGGACGGAAACACGCACGACAACACAAAACCGCCCGCCCACACGGCCGACACACCGCACGTGAAATTACGATCGCACCGCCATGAGCGCGGAAAAACAACAAATATACCGCCCGCCAGCGCAAACAACGCCGATGAGAATCGACACGGCAGAAGCCATGGCACCAACGTACCTGCACAGAAACCATCCGCACACAAAACCAATAGCACACAACATGGCCAACAAGTCCACACAGCAAGGCACACACAAATACACAAGCACAGTACACATCCCGAAAACACCCCCCGGACAAACAAAAAATACAAAGGCCAGAACCCCAGACACAACACACCTGAAAACAACAGACCATGAGGACACACCCACATAGGTGAGTACAAAAGCAGCACTCCCACAGACCACAACCCCTTGCTACATTGCAAACCAGAGAGGAGAGGAGAGGACACAGTGACACAGCAAGGACAGCAGCACACCACAGAAACGCACACATCACAACCACCACCACCACCACCAAACACCGGCACCACAAACCCCCTGCACATTACACAACACACACCGCACCAGCACCACAAACACCATGGCACCACAAAGGATGCCCAAGTTCACGCCCATGGAGCTGACGGTCATGGTCGACGAGATCATCAAGGTGTACCCACAAATCTATGGGAACATGGTCCAGCACACACCACTAGCCACCAGAAACAGAATGTGGAACCGGATCGTAGACCAGGTCAATGCAGTCGGGACCCTGCCCAGAAACAGAGTCGAGATAAACAAACGTTGGAATGACGTAAAGAGCCTGGTCAAGAAGAAGGAGGGCAAAAACAGAGAGCTGGCTGCCGTCACTGGCGGAGGGAATCCCGCGCTCTTTAAGACCTTCAAAGCGTGGGAGGAGAAGGTGCGAGTCGTAATCACATCCGGAGATCCTCGCCGGATTAGCAGGGGGAGTGGAGGCTGGTAAGTACAAACTAATGTATACCAGCACACCGCTATGTACTCACATGCGCAACTACCATGCCACAGCTCCCAGGGACAAACACCCCCATGTCCAGCACACAATACACAACACATCACACACACATGCAACAGACACTACCACACACAGCCCAAAACCGAACAACTGTAAGATGCGTGGGGACATGTGTACACTAAGCCAGCCACGTAACCACCAACAGGTCCCCAAATATGCCAGAAGCGCCACAACGAGCACCCACCACACCCATGTGTCCGCCACAGCTGCACTAACCGACAAGTAACAGGTAAGTGGCAGGAACACAAAGTGCAGTGGGTGGGACGGTGGACAGCCCAAGTACAACACACACCAGGCCCCAGTCCCACAGCACAGCAAGGAGGAGCATCCCCCACACCCCACAGCCACGTGTCAGCCACCGCAGTGCACAACGACAGCCGAAAGGCAGACATCACGGTCCACAGCAATCGGTGTCAGTGGGTGTACAGCCACCCCCACGACCCACTACACCCCCCACCCCCACAGACCTGCAACATGGAGCACCCCCGCTTAGAGCCATGTGGCATCCAGTACAGTGCACGCACGAACAACTTGCAGGTGGGAAACTGGACAGGGCTGGATTACTGGAGGCATGAGGACCATAACACCACCAACACATGGGACATGTCACGTAGCAGACGAACACGCAGCACCGCCCACCGTCACGAACAAGTGAACAATGTGCACACGGACATGAACAACAGACTCACACCCCACATGACCCATCACAGACATAGCAACACCCAAGGAGCCACGTCTGCATGCACAAGCCACACTGAATATAGTCCCACACGGCAGCCACTGTGCAACTCATCACACACAACCGAAACACCATTGAAGTCCTGTCCATGTAGCCCCCACTGCCTGTCAACCCCACACCCCACAACTACGCCTATGTAAGACAAACAACACTAGACGCAACAGAGCGGAACAACAGAAATGCACACGAACACCACTGAACCCATCAAACTCACAGACACACCATGCACATACAACATACCATCCATCCCATCCGTCAGCCCCAGTCTCATGAAAGGCATGTCATCCGCACAGCTGCCACACATACAGCAGTCACGCTAAGACACATGCCCATGACCAACCATGTGCCAGAAGTCAATTAAGCGCACGACACACTGTGAGCAACAACACACAACATGGGCCACACCCCCCGAGCACTGCAGTGATGCACAGGGCAGCACGCACACCAAGGAGATGGGACAACTGCAATACGTTGGCTGGCACACAACTATCACTCACTCATAACGATGCGTCCAATGCCATGTCCAGTAACCACAACAGACAGCAAATATGCAGGGCATGTCAGGCATGCACACACCTCAGACCATGCACTGTCATGCTGCCACAACACATGTCACGTTCGGCACCCATGGCTCACAGCATGTACCCCAAAAGCATATCCCCTCCCAAATGCGAATCTGGGGCATGGCCCCCATGTTGCCATATGCGTTCCTAAGCGTTCCATTTGAACCCCAAAAGCATATCCCCTCCCAAATGCGAATCTGGGGCATGGCCCCCATGTTGCCATATGCGTTCCTAAGCGTTCCATTTGAACCCCAAAAGCATATCCTCCCAAATGCGAATCTGGGGCATGGCCCCCATGTTGCCATATGCGTTCCTAAGCTGCTCCATATGAACTCCAAAAGCAAAGTACAAACCAGACCCAGGATGGGCCAGGAGCCCGCATACACCAGAGTCACAATGAGTAGGGGCACAGCAACACACCCATCGGCATGGCCAATCCGTCCCATGCCACATGTGCACAGCACACAGTCCCATTGCCTAGCACACACAACTACAGATGCCACAGCCACACACTCGCCTCCGGGAAACCCATGTACGAGATTGCACGAACTGCCAATGTCAGACGACTAATACATACTTCGCCAGGTGCAACACAATAACAAATCTCATTCTCTCCACAGGTGACGAACTGCCGGATGCTGGGGATGGAGACAGCAGCCAGCACAGCCAGCCCACAAGCCCCCAACGAGGACACACGGATCTGGAGGATCTGTCCTCCTCTTCGGACACGGACCACCAAGCTGGCCCATCTGGCGTGGCAGGGCCCAGCCGCTCCCAGGACCCCTCCTACCCACCAACCCATCATCCAGGGATGCTGAACAGTCCCAGTCCCCTGCTGCCACTGTCGTTGCGGCCACACCCACGGTCATTGCGGCCACTACCACTGCCGCAACCGCCACCATCGCCGCACCGACCACCACCGCCTCCACCACCACCACGTCTTCGCTGGCACCAGCCCCAGCGCAGGTGGTGGCCCGGCCGACTGGATCCACCCTGGGAGCCACAGCGAGGACCGTGGTGTGCAATGTGGCTAGTGGGCAGGCCGGTGGCAGCAGGACTGGTAGGAGGAGCAGGGTCAGGGAAACGCCAGCCTCCCCTGGGAGCCATGCCCTGCCTCAAATGGCCAGAGTCCTTGGGGCCTATGAAGAGGCCCAAGGACAATGGGCCAGGTCTGCTACTGACACGCGGGAGGTGCTGGGGGTGCTGAGGTCCATGGACGCCCATATGGGCCAATTCGTGTCCCGTATGGACCAACTCGTGGACCTCATGGGCCAGCTGGTGGTGGCGGTGGGGTCACAGGCAAGGCCAGCAACACCACCTCCACCACCACCTGCTAGGGCGCAGGCTCGGGCAGCAGTGTCCACTTCCCCTGCGTCCACAGCCAGTGAGCACACCTCACCCACCACCAGCAGGTCGCCACCACACACCCCCTCCCAAACGTGGAAGGGGCCGTCCGAAGAGGAAACAGATCTCCCGGGAGGACTTCGCACGCTCCAGTCGCAAGTGAGGCAGCCAGCCAGCCTTCCGCCCGCCTTCCTTGAACAGCCACTGCATTGACTTGCTCTACGATCCCACTCCACACAGCCAGCTGGATGGCATGTGTGTGTTGGACTATGGACATAGAACCAGTGGGTACACCCTGATCATCACGCAGCCATGACCGACAGCTCATTGTCACTGCACGCACCACTTTTGTCATCACCTTACACACAATCACATGTCACAGTTTGTAATAAATGCACCTTTTTCACTAACTGCTGTTTGTGCCCTGTGTTTTATTTGTACGGAATACAACGGCCACCTTGGGCGGAAAGGCACCTGATGCGTGGCATGGCAATGGAATCCGGAGGACCTGTAGGGACCTAGGGGTGGGAGACAGAACAGGAGCACATTCAATGAGTGTGTCACACACCCATCACACAGTACATGTCAACAACTACAAGCAATGTACACACATCGCACAGAGCAATAGGGCACAATGCCACAGTCACCAACAGTGGCATACTACCCTGGCCATGGAGCGTTGACACACTGCACGCAGTGAACATACGGCCACCCTGACACAGCACACACACACCTGCACAGATACAGACACATCATCCGTCGTACATGGACACTCACCGTCAAGTGAAGTAGCGGGCGATGAGCTGCTGGCGCACATTCCCAGCTTCCTCCTCTCCGCTGTCCACCTCACTCGAGCTGTCCTGGTCTGCGGGCTGGGGCCCTGGTTGATCTCCGTCATCCACAATGAGGGGGATCTGCTTCCGAATGGCCAGATTGTGCAGCATGCAGCACGCCACCACTATCTGGCACACCTGTGGGGGAGTACGCCAGTGCACTCCCGGTGCGGTCCAGGCACCTGAACCTGGACTTGAGGAGGCCAAAGGTACGCTCGACCACACGTCTGGTCCTCCCATGTGCCTCATTGTATCGATCGTCTGCTGGGGTGCGAGGATTCCTCAATGGACTGAGCAGCCATGCCCCATTCGGATACGCAGAGTCACCTGGGTGTGAGGGACACAGAGAACCGTTGCTATTCCAACTGGACAGGGGACAGCACGCACAACCAGCACGCTACACCACTCCACATACTCACCGACAATACAGCCACGATCCTGTTGCAGATTGGCCATCAGTCGTGGCAAGATGCTGTTGCGCATTATGTGTGCGCCATGTGCCGAGCCTGGAAACTTGGCACACACGTGGGTGATCACCATGTCCGCAAGGCACACCACTTGCACATTCAGGGAGTGCGTGTGCTTCCTGTTGCGGTACAGGTGCTCAGTGGCCTGTGGTGGAACAAGGCCAACATGTGTGCAGTCAATGGCTCCCACGACGTGTGGGATTCTGCCAAGGGCATAGAATGCACCCTTCACTGCCGCCAATTCACGAGCCCTGGGGAATCTGATGTACCTGTTTCGGCACAGCATCATGGCTGCCAGTACATCCCTCAGCACCTTGCTGAACATGGGCTGGGACATCCCTCCTCCACTGCCCACTGTGTGCTGGAATGACCCAGTGGCGAAGAAATGCATGGCGGCCATCACCTTAGCCGTGGGGGTGACAGCAGTCGGATACACCCTGCGGGGACGGAGATGGGGCTCTAACATGGCACACAGTCGATGCAG
>CAWUFW010032371.1:0-14032 GCA_963921515.1 Calotriton arnoldi | reverse complement strand
TTTGTTTTTTTCCTAAACACCTCGGGGCATATTAGCAAGGGCACTATCTCCGCTTTAGCGGCACTTTTTGCCGCTAAAGCGGCGATATTTATATCGCCCTATCAGCAAACTGTCTCTAACAGCAGTTAGCGACAGTTTGCGGGCATTAGCGCCCGTTTTTACGCTTTGCATGTCAGCGATATTTATCGCTAATGACATGCAAAGTGGGCGTTCCCGACGAACAAACCTGGGAAACACTTGCTAACAGGCCTATCGCCTATTAGCAAGGTGGCCATGGCCCCAGTTAGCGACGTGAAAAGTCGCGCTAACCGGAGTCATCACCATTTATTTAACACCTGCAATTAGCAGGTGTTAGCCATACCTAACATGGGGGTGGATTATGCTGATACGACCACTGGGTCGTATCAGCAAGGTGTTCTCCCTTCTCCATGCAACATCGCTGGTTTTTCAGCGATGTTGCCCCATTTCCCCGCTATCGCTGGAATATTCATCGCCATAGCGCTAATCGTTGCTAATACAGCGTTAGCGTGGCGATATATTCCAGCGATAGCCAGCGATAAAAAAATCACGCTAAGCAGGGTTAGCGATGATTATCGCCTCTTCTTGCTAATATGCCCCCTCATTTTTAACGATTTTTTAGAACCATGTTTTTACTTGCTTTTAAAAATATTTTTAAATTGTCCAGATTTCAAGTATGGTCACTTTTATCCAATTCGGAAGAGGAGTGGGTGTTATATCCCCCATAGAGGCACTAATGTAGACCCGTTCGTACATGCCCTAAAATGGACGTATTCATATTTACCCTAATATGGTCATATTCGTACTTGCCCTATTATGGTCATAGTCGCATATGCCCAACTATGGTCATAACTGTACATGTCCTATTATAGTCATGATTCCTTATACAGGCATGATCTTTCACCTACATTGGTCCCAGCTAGTACACAACGAGCTCTGAGGGCTGAACGTTATCTATCCTGTGGTTTTGAATACAGCAGGGTTTTTCCCAAACACAGGCCCTCACTGTACTCATTAATTATGCATGGCTTTCTAGGAATATACCACGTGCATAATATGTATGTACAAAGTTCACCCCTGACGTCTTCCTCATGTCCAATACAAACCATACTGAGGACCGAGACTCTTTAGGGTATAAATACACCACATCTTGCCCCGGTAAGACAGAGGGAACCGTAACTTCCATGCTGGCACACTGACCAGAGACGCTGAGGCTCCTGCATGCAGTCGCTCCAGCTGACAGTGGTCTGACACAGCCCTGACGGGGTGTCCAACTCGAGACCATGACGGGGTCCCACACTCTCTCTATTCAGGTATGGGGGTTCAACTAAATCCTAGAAGGATTCTTGGCTCTTAGCTTTTAGACCTACACATATGCTAGGTACACTCAGGTACATCTAGTTAGGCATCGTAGGAGTACGCGCACTTGCATAATGCTTTTATATTCATGTATGTATTCATGATTATCGCAATATGGTAGAACTGTTCTATCCCTTTGCTTTTATCGTACTGCTGATAATATATCTCTGCTATTGTCTGCTGGTTACCGCAGCACATATATTTTACACTAGAATAACAACTGTTCAATAAATACTTATTGAAACGCCCGACTGTTTATTCTGTGTAACTCTCTGAGACAAACCGAATAAGTGAACACGAGTGACTGAGCGAAAGGTAGTACATTGTTTACACGATTCTGAGAGAATCAGGGTTGTCATGATCTAAGGTTGCCAGAAACTAATCTCTCCCCGATAAGAGGAGACACTAGTGGCAGTGCGAGCTAGCTAATGCAAAACTAGGCTAACATATACGGTGGGGGTGCACGGAGTCAGTCTGCCACCAAGCCCGCAGTATATGTTATCCAAACGCGCAGGTCCTGCAGGGGTACTATAGGAGCTACACGACAATGCACTCATGAACCCATACACCCAGTGAATCACCCACTCACACATCCATGCAGGGAGTCGCACACACCCCCCACCCACCCACACAGACACTCAGGCACCCATACAGGTACTCAGACAACCAATCATTAACCCATATAGACACTCATGTAGCAACTCACCAACCCATGCAGCCACTTACACACCAACTGACAGACTGATACAGACATGTATATATATATATATATATACATGTATATATATATATATATATATATATATATATATATATATATATATATATATATATATATATATATATATATATATATATATATATATATATATATATATATACACATATATATCTCCACACACATATAAATTGTAATGGGCAGATTTACTAAAAGTACGTGCTGCACATAAAAGGGAGAGAGGGAGAGAGCAGAACAGTGTCATATCTACTAAGATATGCCACTGTTTTACTCTCTCCATGTGCTGGCGCTCTTAGGCTGCCATGCGCCAACAGAGTGCAAGTGTGTGCGCAGTCTTTCAAGCGTAGGTTTGTACTAATCAAAAACTAGGCTCCTGTCTAATGCAGCACACATTCAAAGTTGGAAAAATGTGTGGTCTTTTTTCACGCATATCCCTCTCTTCCAATGAAAGTAGATGGGGATTTTCAGCAAAACCCATGGGCGGTAGCATGGAAATGCCAATTTACCACCCGTGGAATTCCACTTTGATGCAAAGTAGTATGTAGCACTACTTTGCTTAACTTTGGCCAACTTTCCAATGCAGTCCTGATTTGCGTTGGAAGGTGAATACTGCCTGTTAGACCTGTTGTCCTTAGAGTGGTCTTTTTCCAACTTTTTCCCTTTAGCTTCCTGTTTTTGCTGATTCATTACTGTTTTAGAAATGCCACTTTTAGAAAGTGGATATTTCTCTGCACTTTCTGCTCAGTGTGCCTGACAGCCTATCTCCAATGCACATCTGGGGTAAGTGACAGCTACACTTTGTATATTTCCTCTAGTCAGCAACAACACATGAAGGATAGGTGTGTCTGAGTACCCATCTTCATACATCTGCATTCTGATGGCCTTGCCTGGGCAGGATGGAAGAGAGGGGCTAACACTTCACTTGAATAGGCAGTGTCATGTCCCCACACAAAGGACTGATTACCCGCCCAAAGAGAGCCTGGCAGACAGGACTGGAATGAAAGGGATAATTGTGCACTTCAGAGGGCTTCTTTGAAGTCACCCCCACATCAAAGGCACTTTTGAGTATGAATACTGAATCTCTGGCTCCCTCAAATCATACACTACTGGACTTGTAACTGAAGCTCTGCCAGAAGAACTGCTGTACTGCTTTAAGGACTCAACTGGACTGCTGATTTGGAAGGCCTGATTTTCTGTTTGTTGCCCTACTGCCTGCTGTTCTCTGACTCTGCTGAAGGAGAGCTGGACTCTGCCTTCACCCCAAGTGATCTCCAAGGGCTTGTTTGCTTGCCTCCTGATGCTTGAGACTCAGGGATATCAAAGTATCTACCCTTGCTCCTGTGCCTGGCTCACTGGAATAGGCCAAGATACTTGCAACACAGATTTCGATGCATCTCCCGTCTGCGTGTACCAGAACCGATGCATCAACCCGGTTGCGGGAGTAAAATTAGTGCATTGCATTGGAACCAGCGCTTTGTCTCCAGAGACCGACACATATGACTACATATTGCCACCACTGCAGCTTGGTGAGATCAATGCATCCCCTCAATTGTGCTTGGCCGAATCCGGCACATCACTCAATGCCTCTCGACTCCGGCACCTGTCTTCGGAACTGACGCATCGCCTACACTGCGTGGAGACGATCGACTCATCTTGCTATTTGCGACCAGGAAAGGCACTTTGTTAACCGGGGCCTGTGTGGGACCTGCAGCCGGCTAGCTGGCGCTCCATCGCAGTCGGCTCAAACTTTGACTCTGCCTCAATCCAGAGCGACATAAAGTAACCTTTTTAGCGCTACTTGCTTTTAAGCACTTTGTTGTGTTTATTCCTTTAAAATTTAATATCTCAACCTGTATACATTGGATTTTAGTCCTTTTGGTCTTGCTTTGTTTATAATATAATAATCTATTTTTATAAACCTGTGTGGAGCTTTTTGTGATGTATTCATTGTGTTACTATGTGTGTGTGTGTGTGTGTGTTTTGCACAAATACTTTACACATTGCTTCTTTAGATAAGCCTGACTGCTCTGTGCCAAGCTACCAGAGGGTGAGCACAGGTTATCTTCTAGGGTGTATCTAGCTTACCCTGACTAGCGTGGTGGTTCCTGCCTGGCCTGGGTGCATACCTTAGCCAACCAGGAATCCCAGTTCTAACACTGTCACAGGACTTTGCACTGGGTTTGCATTGCAAAAGTAATGCAAACCCAGTGTAAAATGTCTAACTTATTTAACTAATTTAACATAAATTGATGTGGGGTGTTGGTATAATTTGTTGCTTGCATTTTTTCCTTTGTACTGTGTTGCAGTGCCAGCGATTGGCCATGTGCTTGTCTTACAGCTTCCGATGTTCTCTATGGAGTGTGCTGCAATACTAGCAGTTGTTGACATGCTTCCCTTACTCCAATTCAGGGCTTCAGCAACAATTACTATCCTTTTGCCAATACTGTGTGCCTCTCACAACACTGCATGGACAAATGTCTTTGTTCAGTGGTGCCAGTCAATAGCAGCAGGTACTGGCAACTTGCTTTTTTTGTTTGGAGTTTTATATAGCGCAAACTTGACCCGAAGGTAACAGAGGGGCAGATGTATCAACATTGTCTTTTGCGAGTCCTTAATAGCGAATTTTACTGATTCGCTATTAAGGACTTGCAAAATGCAATGTATGTAGATTTCGCAATTAAAATAGCGATTCCTACGCATTCCTTATTTGCGAATCGTAAATTGCGAGTCGCAAATAAGGAATGGCTTCCCATTCATTTCTATGGGCCAAGAGGCCCATAGAAATGAATGGGAATTGCATGAGCAATTTGCAAG
The DNA here is from genome assembly GCA_963921515.1 of Calotriton arnoldi. Lineage (NCBI taxonomy): Eukaryota > Metazoa > Chordata > Amphibia > Caudata > Salamandridae > Calotriton > Calotriton arnoldi. Next base: position 9,102 of record CAWUFW010032371.1, on the reverse strand, counting down.
TACCCAATAGGTACTCACGAAACTGCGCATGCAATTTCAAGGTGCAAGGGTGCCAAAAGGACACCCTGTTGCACCCTGAAATATGCATGTGTTCACATGTGGCGCACATACATGCCCTAAGAGCATGTATATGCGCCACATGGCACTTGAAAAATGCAAAAAGTGCATTTTTCCAGGAAATCACAAATTACCACCAACTTGAAGTTGGTGGTAATTTGCGATTCCTTAAGGCCAGATCGCAAATTTTGGGTGCTTCCAAAATTGCATTTAAGGAATCGCAATTTGCGATGATACATCCCAAAAGGCTTTTTCCCGTTCGCAAACGGGCTGATTCTGCGAATCGGCCTGTTTGCGAACGGGAAAAACACTTCATACATCTGGCCCAGAGTGCTTTACCTGAGCACCAGTTACGTTGCACAAGGACACATTCATTTTTGTTAGGCACGGGGAGATTAAGTGATTTCCCCAGAATCACAGAATGTTGAGCGTCGGTGCCGAGACTTGAACCTGGTTCCCCCGATTTGAGGTTGACCGCCCTAGCCTTAGGCCACAACATCTCCCCAAAGCTTTGAAACTTGGAACCAAACTGTTGGTTTACACCACATTAGAGCCCACAATGGAAAAGACTTCAAGCAGAGGAATCATTAGATTCTAAGGCTATTTTGTCACTATTAGAGCTGTAGTAATATTAGAAGCGTGTATTTTGTATTAACGTGTCCCTCCCTAAACTCTCCTTAAATTTAACCTAACCCCACCCAGTTTATGAAAATTATTCTGCATTTTCCCACCACTCTCCCTTGTCCTTCCCACGTTTACTTCTTAAATCCTACAGTTAAGTGTGTGGAGATCTCTGCCACTGGGTCGGAGAGCTCCGTACAGAAAAGATAGGTGAGAGGAAGCACATGGAGCAATACTACAGAACTACTTTACATAATTCAAAATGTCTTTTGTGAATCAGGCCATATAGGACAGTCGTAAAATTGTATTTTAACGTACTTACCCATTTGACCTGAATATCTAACTTCCTACAAGAACTCTGCATTTTGTGTACACTCATGTTCTCTGATGATAACGTAATCGTGTCTATCTTTCTGTAACTGGTATAGTTTTATGGACCATATGTGTCTTTGTTTCTTTTCTATTTATAATGCGCACGTAGGACAGGAATCCAGCTTCGAGGCTCCAAGAGAAAAATAGAGTGAAAAACGGTAACACTCTGCAAAATTCAAAACATAACATCACGAAAATATAACTCAAATATAAATCAGGAAAATATAGATCAACGTAATACACCTGAAACGGAACGAATAAACAGGTGTCAACGATATTTGAATGCAGGCTACTTGTAAGCCAAATTTGAAAAACAAAAATAAGGTAAGATTCACCGCACGCATTTTCGCCACATTTTTGTTTTTATTTGTGAGAGCTGAGTAAAACTTACCACAAGGAGAATATAATTACGTAATTACCTTGCTGCGCCAGATAAACAATAGTTACGTTCATGCACGCACCAGCTATCCAGTCAACAATGTTTTCCCTCTCCAGATATTCTTAAAGTTACTACTGCTCTGAATGGATTATATTCTATTGATGGTTTGTATCACTTTATAAAATCAATATCTATTTGAAATGTGATGATTAGAGCACCTGCTTTCCAATACAAACCACGCTCACGGGAGTTGTGTGCTATTTCTACACCTCATTGATTTTGATTCACATTTGGTATTTCATGTCAAAGCAATATCATGATGTGATCCACTTTTAGCAGACACGCAAATTGTCCCAAGGGAGCCTGTAAAATATTAATTGCTTTTACTTTGTCAGATTTTCGCCTGTCAGGAATTTTCATTCATCCCGAGTAAGAATCGATGTAGAAAGAACCACCTTCAAACTAATGTGCAAATACAGATACATGGAATAATATAGCAGAAACATCATTAGAAATGTTCACAATTTATTTCAAGTAGCCAGTATTAGTTTCTTGGTTTGGATTATCCCACAAGTCATAAAATCTTCTCTTAATGTTGCTCTCAAATTCGAGCAGCTTTATGATGTAAAAGGGCTAGACTAAGGGAATATTACTTTATTTGCAATATTGTTTGTGGATTGTGTACATTTAGGAAAAAGGAGACAATGTGCAATAGTTTTCAAAGCATGTTGCATGAGGTGATTTGACATTTGTTTATTTATTTATTTGAAAAGTTTTATAAAGCGCGAATATGACCCAAGAGGGTATCAGAGCGCTGTACAAAGCAGCAGAAGTGAAAAGGAGGAAAAAGGCAAAAATGCAACCGCAATTTGTAACTTAACAAGCATGAATATAAAACAGGAGCAGCAACCCACGTTGTGGGACAAGTAAAGTAACAGAAGAGCAACCAAACTTATGGCACATGTAGAGTCACAAAAACTTGCTACGCTGAATGATATATCAAAGAATATCAACAGGAGATAAAAGTTAGGGGCCTATTACGATGGCGGTCGGAAAACCTCCGCGACCGCCATGGTAACGGGAAAAGACCGCCCGCAAGGACCGCGACATAACCGCTGGTCGCATTAGGATGTTCCTTGCTCGAAATCCGACCGCGGCGGTCGGATCGCGGGCCTTAACATTGCGACGGTTGCTGCTGCCCGCAGCACCGCTGCGATGTCCAAATGAGCATGTCCTGCATTTCCCTGCACTGCGTGGCAGGCACTGCACAGTGCCTGCCACCTGGTACAGGGAAATGTAGAGGGACCATGGGTACCCCCAGTGCACCCACACCCCCACAAAACATTGGGGGCCCGCAACGGGCCCCGGAAGACAATCACTGCATGCCTTTCCATGGCGGTCTGACCACTGAGGAAAGGCTGGCTACCGCTGGCATCATAATCCTGCCGGCGGAGCCTGCCCTGCACCACCACCATTATCCCGGTCCTGCTCCTTCCGCCAGGCAGGAGTGCGGATGGCAACCGGCGGAAAAGCGGCGGTCGGAATTTCCCACCGCCGCGGTCACCACCGCCATCCTAATTTGACCGGCAGATTTCTGGCTTGTGATCGCGGTCGGATGTCCACCGCCGGTGCGGCGTGTACCACCGCCGGTCCGGCGTGCACCACCGCCAGTCCGGAGGTGGACATCCAACCGCCATCGTAATAGGCCCCTTAGTTATGGTGGCTTAAGGACTATTGCTGTAGATGGTTATTCAGGAGTAACTATTTGACTTGTTTTTTGAATGAGTAGGTAGAGTTTGGTACAACACAGCAACGGCAAGACCCCTTGGACATCACATGCAAAACATGCACAGAATACAGATCATATAATTTGCAAAAAGATACAATACTGTAACAAGCACATCACAACAAAAGTAGTAAATCTCATTACTAAGGGGCTTCGTTCTAGTTCTCCGCCCTCTCGACCATGTCAGCTGCTTCTCAGCACCAACAGAAGGGCCACACACAACCACTCACCCACACACCCACCCATCCAACTCTGCTCTTCAACAGTACCACCAGAAAATATAACTTCCTTATTTCACTAAATAGAATGAGGAGCAAAGATCATGGCATAGTTTCCTATCCCAACTTTTTTTGCCAAAAATAGTGTGACCTGTATCAACAAATAGGAGTGGTCTTGGGCCTTCCTGTGCATGAAGGTGGGCTATGGCAGTTTAGTTTGCAACATTCATTTGCAAGTTCACCAGTGAACAAATAATTTTCTATTGCCTTTACCTCAATTTTCACATTGCAGAAAGAGGACTAACGTTCTCCTCAATGAGCACAGGCTCAGAAAATGTGTGTCAAACCAATTTATTGTGTAGCAGGAATTTAAGGGGCAGGGGAGATGAGAGTGTGTGGTGACCATTGGGCTTAGTGGGAAATGTAACAAACCAGAAATATAACTGGCATCTTCTAAGTGGAATGGGCCCTTCCACATCCTATGGAACCTGTCACACAGCCCTACTCATGGGTCCCTGAAGTTTACCTATTGGACTCTCGTTGATGGTTGGGGTGTAATACAAATTCTCACATCTAGGGGCTTTAGCATGTTTATAGTGATGGGAACTACACAGTGCAGGGCCTGTTGGTCTATCTTAAGGGGAAATTATCTTTCGTCTCCCTTACTAGAGAGTTGACCAAGGAAATGTGCGGACAGCACTCCCAGCCATCCAAGGATCTTTTTATACTTACAGCTCAAATGCCACCATGTCATGGGTGCAGCCGCACCCATGACCAGGCAAGAGACTGTTCAGTGTCTACAACACCCACATATTGGATCACTAAAATGGTGACCTCTCATCCTAGCACTTACTCTGAAGTCCACGTGCTATGCACCTCCTGTCTTCCTGTCTGTAGTCGCTGAATCATAGATCTCACTGATCCACACAGAACATTCTGGTTTCTGAAGTCTTCATGCTCAGCCATCTATCAACCACATAAATCATACTCTCACCCTGTCCATTCTAGTAGCCTAATTCTGCCGAAGCAGTTCTTTGATCCACCTACCTGCCACTAAGTGAATCTTTCACTTAGGCTCTCCTCACTAAACAATGAGTGGCAGTGCCACCTAAGGGAGCCAAAGAGCCATGTAGAGAGATCAATCTCCTTCCAAATAGTGATGCACACTCCTGTGACCCAATCATTGTTTTCACTAGAGCACTCATGATGTAGGTCGGGGGATATACCAAGCATGTCTAGGTTATAAAAGCATGATTAGCAAATATTCCAAGTGCCTCAGTGAGGACGTCTATAGTGAAGTTAATATTAAACATCTTCTGACTTAAGGTCTGGATCTGGTGCTAGATTTGCTGATAGGGACATCCCTCTCCTCAGCCTACCAGACCTCTTATTAATTGACCTCAAGCTAATTACAGGCAATAAACTGATCAGGACAGAATGGAAGAGTGTCTCCAATATCTCCTACCATACCTGGTGAGCCTGACTATGCTTTGTTAGAAGATCTGTCAACAACATGCACTAGCAGACAAACTCCCTCCTCCCCCAAAAGAGCATTTGGGATGCTCTAGATGCCTTCCTGCAAACATGAAACCACAGGAGGAACTGTATTAAGGACCTCGTCCCCTTCTTCCTCACAGGGTAACCTCTGTAGCTTGCTTTGCCACTCATAGTCGCACTCTCCTTCTGCATTACCAACCACTCCAAAACTACTATTTGGTGCTCATCTCCCTCTTCTCACTACCACCCTCACTTTCTCCATCTACTATATCCACTCCAGTGCATTATCTGTTAAAAAGATACCAGACACGAATTGCATGGAAACACAGTCTGTATGTTATCCCTACAGTCTTTCTACAGATAAAACCTTGCGTCATTCCCCTATCAACCGTGAAATAATCAACATTCCAATGTACGTCAACTTTAAGCAGTTTTCTCCTCACCATACAAAAGCTCATCATCACAGGTGTCTTCTTTTTGGGTCATTTTGTTTTGTCCTATAGGTCTGTATTGTCTCTACAATTAATAGATGATGCACTGTGTGTTCTCTGTTTTGTTTATTGCATTGCAAATATAAATAAAAACATTTGAATTTATAAATACATTATTAGCTTGGATGAGGATGTCCAATTAATAACAATATGTTGAAAGGCAGTTGCCAACAATATGTCTAGCAACTTGGGGGCATATTCTCAAGAACGTGTGATAACTACCGCAAAATTAGCTTAACGCAACTCTTCACATCGCAGTCTATCGCTGGAAAACAACTCCGTGTTAACGTGGAATTCACAACACGGCGGCCCCATGCGATAGTCCAACGATAAAGCGTCAAATGAACGTGTTAAAACCAACGCGACGCAGAAAAAACGCGAAACACGAACGCGAAAATAGTAGCGATGAGGCCAATCGCGATACAAAAATCAGCGATAACCAGTGAGAGGCCTGCAATTCCCACGCGTCATGCGGGAAAATGCACAATAAAAGCAGAGTAAAAAAACAGTGAGATGACAATGTACGAGCACAACGCCACATCCGTGACGTAGAACAAATGAGCATCGTCCCGCATCAAATAGGCATCTCCCCACAGTCACAATGTACATTGAAATGTACTTGCATGTTTCACTATACTAATTCAACACTAATCCACTAACACTAATCCTCTATGGGTCCCGGAGTAGCGTGCTACTCGCCGAAAAAGCGCTTCGACGCCTCGTCAGGGGTAGTAAGCGCTATATAAATGCAATTACAATACAATACAATACATGCAGTCTGCATGTAAACTGCGCAAATGCTGAAACATGCATGTAACACACAGTGAAACCGCATCTCCACCTCACATTGCAGAGGGAGAAGCAACCCCTCCTGCACACAGACGTGTCATGACCATGATTAATCAATTATGAAAGCGTGGACGAATGTAGGGGCAGTGAATCCCGCTTACGTACATGTTGCCCATGTTGTGGGACCTGAGTCACAGGGGACATCCCTGCATCATGGTGGTACATATCTGACCCCAAAAGGAGCCCTGTTGTCACCTGCAGGACACAAATGGCAGCCAAAATGGAATGAATCTTGACAGATGTGAAACGCCGCAGAGTGGGATTCCCTACTAACTGCGACACACAGAACTGGCAGTTCGAATACATGACACCCTAAACAGCCTCTCTGCACAGAGGTGACACACCCACCATACATGAACAAATCACAAAATTGTCAGCAATACATGTCGCACTCACACTTGTCTGAGTGATTTGCCTGTACAGATGAGAGACATGCACTCAGGGATAGTGTTCTTCGAATGCATTTATTTGCACATGCTGTGCCTGTGGTCATTTTGTACTGTCCCATTACTGCCAAGGACTGCCACAATGTGACGTGCTCATGTGAAGAAATTGTCAATGATGGTGTTCCTACAGGCTATTCCTGCTGCGGCTGCAGTGGGGTGTGGTCCACCTGCCTCATCTCCATCATCATCGTCCGGTGCATCTGGCACTTGTATCCATGGTGCCTTGCTGCGTACACATATGTTGTGCAACACACAACATGCAACGATCATCTTGCACACGATGTCTGGGCTGTACAGGAGCCTTCCACCTGTGACGTCCAGGCACCTGAAACGTGACTTCAACACGCCAAATGTGCGTTCCACGATGCCCCTGGTGCGTTTGTGGGCCGCATTGTACTGCCTCTGGGCCTGTGTGTTCGGGGCTCGGAGGGGTGTCATCATCCAAGCGCAGAGTGCATATCCTTGGTTACCTGTGACAGTGCAGAGAAACATGAGTCAATAGTTGGTCCGGCATGATGTGTTGGCAGGCTCACTGGTTCATTGGTGTGTGATATGTGTGACTTTGTGATTCCTGCATGACATGTACTGCTTGTTGCAAATGAGCGGCATCAATGTGTATTATGTAGCCTCAATGCCACTCCTCCCTCCCCCCGAGCATGTTCACTAGAGTGCGCAGCGCGGTTGCATCACTTGCACCCCTACGGCACACTATTGTCTTGCCTGTCTGCGCATGTCCACAAGCCTGACAACGACACAGTGATGTTGTGCGCTGAAGGTGGACGGACACGTGTGTGTAGGCCAATGGTAAGGACAGGGTGGACACAGATGTAGAGTTCATGCCTGGCTGAACTCGCCATGCGGTCGAGGGTAGACCTTTGGCTTATGCTGCGGAAATAGCGACACACACAACAGTTGGCATGTCTGATCCCTGACCCCGAGCGGGCCTGCGCACCCTCATTTACCCCTCGGCCGAGGCCGTACTCCGGGTGCATGCTACATGTCAACATTGAATATTGCATGACGTATGGCGCCGACAGTACACCTGAGACACACGCATTAGTTACTTCCCTGGAAAGGCCTAAACTTAACCACGCCCAGAGCCACGTGTTGAATGACCACACCCCTACGCCGTACTGCCGTACGCAGGTCCACTCCCTCACGCTCACAGGGGGGTCCGACACAGCTACATGTCCCAGGTCTACCCCACTGCCTGAGGTGACAAGGTTGCACCCGCTGTACACAGCACAACGTAATGTGGTGTGGCCCGGGGCCCTCATGCATACATAATGACCACACGGACACACTGATATTATCCGTGGAACTGGCTACGGGCACGTGCACCCGGCACCTTGTATTGCCAGGGTCACACGTCCAGTGACGCCTGTGCTGGATGGGTGTTGGGTAGTGTAAGCCACCCATCAGGGGTTGGTTGATGCTGGCAACAACTACAACAGTGATCAGACAATCAGAAGTTCAAAGTACAAACAGCAAGGTTCCATGACTTGAGCTGCACAGAGTTGGTGGCCCCGGATGCACAGCGGCTGGCACAGGCACACCGCCACGGGACGGTGACTTGCGATGCACTGAGGTAGGGCCACGAGAGCTGAGCGGGCCCACGTTGATGTCCAAGGAGAGTGTCGCAGAGTGTTATGGGGGACAGTGGAAGGTGTCCATCCAGGGCATGATGCAGAGGGCAGAAGCAAGCAGAAACAGGCAATATGGTGGAGTTGAATGCTACAGTCTCCTTTTTCCCACGATGTCAGTATCAGCTACATGATGATGAAGACAACCCCCAGGCCATAGACTCAGATGCCACCAGAGTTCAACCAGAGAGTGTCCATGACTCCCATGGCACCAGAGCCGGAAGGGGATGCAGTCTGCAATGAGGCCTGTACAATGATATGAAGTCTGCAATGAACAAATCAAGACTCAGTTCCAATTGTGTGTCCTACTCGACCGCAGTGGGTGCCAGAGGAAGCGGTCAGCGCGGGGCAACCGCTGTGCAGCCAGCTCCTCCTGGATCTCTAACACACGGCATTGAAATGGCATGTGGAGAAGATTCCTGGTTGACGGATGTGAGAAGTTGGCCTGGTATATGCTGTTCACTAATTAAAGTGGACACCTTGCACCAGAACAATTCGACTCTTATGGTTGGTAGGTTTAAGACAACCTTTATAGAAAGCTATCCTAGTGGTAGCTGTGGAGAGCAGCCTTCAGGCTAAGTCTTGGAGGAGTGTAAAGCAGCTTGTTTTACCCCACAATCTCTTGAATCACCAAATGAAAAGACACCACACAGGTATATATATCAAATATATATGTATTTATTAATAAACAACTCTCTACTAATCTCTTTATGAGATTAGAAGTCAGAAACATATGTACAAAT
>CAWUFW010032370.1:0-14033 GCA_963921515.1 Calotriton arnoldi | reverse complement strand
AAGTGATACAAGAGGCATTGTATAAAAAGTATAGCGATGAAAGGTACTGGAGAGAGATCAAGAAAACCTCAGTTGTAAGGTATATGTCCATAGAGGACTGCTCTCATTTGCCTGCCAGATACCTTTTAAAACCTATAGGACACTGGGAAAGAGGGTTGCTATTTCGCTTACGGGCAGGTACTATGAAATATTTATTACGCTTCCCTTTGGGCTATAATTCCGATCTTGACGCATTGCCCTGCCCTTGCAACGCACACAGTAACCAAACAATGTTGCACTTTTTATTCTCTTGTAGTTTTTATTCTAAATTCACAAAAGGATTTTTTATACCTTTTTTTAAAAAACGTGCTATTTTCGACTTCAGGATAGCCTACACGGAAGTGCTTAAACTGGCCGAAGATGAATTAATTCTCCGCGTTGAATCATTCCTGAAGTCAGCCGTACGGTCACGTAGAACTATGTGTGCTCAATGAGGGTCGTTAGAACTGTATATTATTGTAATGTTATTAAAACCACCCTATCGAATGTTAATATATGACATATCCCGCTAACTATGGTCCATTTTAGTCACTGTTATAAATGTACTGTACCTTTTGCTTTGAATATGTTGCTATGTATGAATTGTTTTTATTGTGCTTTTATGGATATTCCATATTCGAATAAAGATATTTTGATTGATTGATTGAAATGGCATAGTGTGCAAAACAAGGTGAGGGTGCAGAACGTAGTCCTGAGTAATTATCAGTGGCAGAGATTAATTCTATAGATCTTTTTTCTTTCTCCACCAGCATAAATAGAGATATCCATAATTAACACTCATGGAATTCACCATTAGTACACAACGCATCAACAGAGATAGAATCAGACGCATGGCAAGGCGTACATTCTGTCTCCTAAATCATGAAGCAGCAGGCACATTCCCACCAACAACCTTAACACACACCCAGATTTATTCCAATAACATGAGTTATAATTTAAAAAGCATGGTTGGGAAACCAAAGCTGATATTGCCAAAGTGATAGCACAATGGGAAGAAATTCATTAGTGAGATGTATACTGACAGACACATTTGTTTAAACACTGTTGCAGCCAGTTAGGTACCTTTACCTCACATACTTATATTAAATTATGCAGCTCTGGACATCTGGACCACTCTAAAGTACATTAAACAATCTATCTTTACCGCCTCATCTCCATCCTTGTCTCATTCCTTACTGGCATGTGTTGAAGGTGCCCTTGCAGGTCCCAGCCTCCCTGCCCAAAGTTATGTCTTTGTTTACATCTACTGAAGAGGAAGTTCGTATTTGAAACATAAACAATACCTCCACCCCCCCTGACTTCCTGTTTTCCTTGATGTCCTTATTTTTTTTAATCCCTTTGCAGTCATTTTATTAACTCGGCAAGGGAGTAATCATTTAATATGTTATGGCTCATGCCTGTCTTGTATTAAAGATGAGCCTGGTCTTAGAATGTGTAGAATGTGATGAGGCCATAGAAGAGCCTCAGAGAGTGAGGCGACAGTTGGACTGGAGAGGGTGACAAGAGGCTGGATGGATGAGGTCTTCTGACTTATGAATAAACCTTCTTCAACCTTTATATTACTGTTTGAAGGGATTCGTTTTGGGAGGTCAGCTTGTTACACATTGCTTTTTAAACTATTTTATTCTAGCAGTTTAAAAGTGCCAGTGTTGACCTTTGTGGAGCTAATTCTTGTTTCTGTCCCACAGCGCGTAGGCCTGCTTGTAACATACCGAGCAAACATGTAGAAGTGTCGGCCCACAGCTATAGGCTGTGCAGTGTCAGAAGTGGTTCAGGGGCCCTCAAGAGTTCCCTGCCCTACCCTCGGCAAAGTAATCAAAGCAATGCTACAGCCTGCTTTTGTAATCTTGGTGTATAGTAGTACACTCACCCACCTTCTAAACATCTGGCATCCCAGACAGCAGTGCATGGACTTGCTTCTCATATTTCTCACAGCGATCATCATTTCAGTTCAGAGACCTTTCATTTGGATTCATAACAACTGCAAGTACCTCCACAAAGGTATTGCCCTCCTATATTAGCAATTCTTTACCAACCGTCAATCAAGATTAATCCTTACCTGGATTATCTGTTGATATAGTTACCCTCTCCTACTCATGGTTTAAAAGTTTCAGACCGACTAAGTCTTTCTTCCCAGCACAAGGAGCCTCAAGTGTCTGCATCATCTACAGCAGCTATTGATAAAGAGCAATACATCTTACAGGTGGCTGAGGATTCAAGGAGATATGGGGAGTGTTTTGAAGCATGGCAAGGTGTGTTACCAGGTTGTTTTTAGGGGTAGCATTAATTTCTTCCTCCGTGTTGTGTTGTTCTTTTTTCAGGCTGCAACAGTGTTTATAGTTCAATGGGTACGGATACACCTAAATTAAGTAGTGCCACATATTCTACAGCATTGGTAACTACAGTCAATGACTAAGATGCAATGATTCCAATCTTTCAGAACATTCAAGACTGTCAGCAGCAGTGGATAACATTATCAGCCTTGAAGAATGGAATTAATTTTTCTTACCCACATCCAGTGCTACTTACAGGAGATGTCAGCAGTCTGAGGAGCAACATTGGGTCCCCATTCAATTCAGGGGTAATGGTCCAGGGAAGATGTTTTTCAGTCCCTTAACAGCAAAGACATGGTTGTTTGGCTACTATAAAGCATTCTGAAAACAGTCTGATGGGTTTAGATGTTGTGATACAAACATGTAACATGGTAACCAAGGCCATTCTGAACCATCGGTTCAGGACAAGGTCCAGTGCATTGCATTTGCTGATGTTTCAGATCTGTTCAAGGGCAAAGATAAATCTACTATCCATAAAAGCTGTTGACAATTGAGAGAGGGACAATATCAGAGCAGATCGCTTAAGGCAAATACTTCATTCTCAATATATTTAATCAGATATGTCACTAGTCAGGGCCCCCAAGGTAGACGTGTTTGTGACTTGCCAGAATGCTCTTACACTCCTAGTTTTGTCCAGATTCCCCAGGCCATCTATTATTGGCTCAGACTATTGGTGTGTATGATGCGAGGACAGGGCTTGGGAACCTTGGCTTTTCCCCGTCTGTTTCCCTTTACATTCAGGCTTCCAGATGGGACTTTTTAGAAGTTGAATTTCTGGTTGGCAGAGGTATGCATTCTGTCCATGCAGAAACCACAATCCTAGTCAGGGTAAGTCAGATACACACCCTAAATTAACCTGTGCTCACCCTCTGGTAGCTCGGCACAGAGCAGACAGGCTTAATTTAAGAGGCAATGTGTAAAGTATTTGTACAACATTTCAAACAGTAACACAGTGAAAACACCACCACAAAAAGACTCCACACCAGTTCATAAAAATAGATTATGATTTCATAAATAAAACAAGACTAGAATGACAAAAATCTAATAAGTGGAAGTCGAGATATGATTTTTTAAAGAATAAAAGGTGTCAATAGTGCTTGGAAGCAAAAAGCCTCATTGGGGTTATCTGGTCGCGCAGGACCGGGGCAAAGTCAAGAGTTTTGGCCTACCACGGTGAAGCAGGCCGTACACAAGAGTCATGCAAGGCACGCTGAACAAATTACCTTTATCCTGGTTGCAGCCAAGTGAGGTTTCGATGTCAATTCTGCACTCGAGGTGATGCATCAATTTTCTCCACACAATGATGGCAATGCACCAGTTCTGAAGATGAAGCACCGGAGCCGAGATATGTTGGTTCTGAAGTTGATGCGCCAGTTTTCTCCAGGCAGTCGAGGGGAGGCGTAGATCGTCTCTCACTGCAGCGGCGGCAATGCAGTGGTTTTGATCCATCGGTTCTGGAGGCAATGCACTAGTTCCAACTGCGATGCGCTGGTTCTGTTCCCACAACAGCGGATATGCATCAATTCTGCTTCATGCAGCAGAGAATGCGTCGGTTCCACTAGAGCAAGCACCTGGGTCCAATGAACCAGGAACAAGAGGTGAGACTTTGATATCCTTGAGTCACAAAACAGGAGGCAAGCCAGCATGCCCTTGGAGATCACTCTGGGTTCAAGCAAGAGTCCAGTTCCTCCTCAACAGGGGCAGATGGTAGTAGGTAGCAGGAAAGCACAGCAGAAAAGCAGTTTTTCCAGAGCAGCAGTCCGGCAGAGTGGCAGTCCTTGTAGCAGTACAGCATTCCTTTTTCCTGGCAGAGTTTCTTTACAGGTCCCAAAGTGTCAGATTTGGTGAGGTCAGACACCCTGCACTTATAACCAGTTGTGCCTTTTGAAGTGAAGGTGACTTCAAAGAGGGCCTTTGAAGTGCACAGCGGTCTTCCCTTCCCAGGCCTGGCTCCAGACTCACTACAGGGATGAATGCAATCCTTAGAGTGGGGACAGGACACTGCCATTCAGGTGTGTCAGCTCCTCCCTCCCATTCTCCCCAGGATGACCTATCAGGATGCAGATGACCACTCAATCACACATAACCTTTCTTTCTGTGTACCTGTCTAGAGGGAAGGCAAAAAGCCCAGCTATCACCCACCCCAGACGTGTATTGGAGGCAGGCTGCAGGCACGCAGAGCTAAGAGCAGAGAAATGCCATCTTTCTAAAAGTGCTGCAGCAACAAATGATGATGTAGTGAGCAAAAGAACGATTGATTTAACCCAGATCTCTTGACCGGGGGTAATTGTTTGATTTATTCAGCATTCTGTCCATCATTTGTTGCTGCAGCACTTTTCACCCTAAGTGGGATGGGTATGCCAGATGTGGGTCCCTTGCTTGTTGTGCCACTGGAATCAAGCTATCCTGGCTGAAGAGGGGTGAAACCCCGAAACCGGTCCTAGGATGCTTGTTTCCAGTCCAGGGAGGACCTGGCTTGGCAGTTCGGGCTGGACTGTTCCCATGAGGCACAGGGTCAAGACTGATTTGCATATGGCTGGGTTCAAACTGGAATGTTATTTCCTCTGTTGATATCCTAATTTGAGACTTTGAAGACAGAATGGTATTAAGTTTGGATGAGAGTTTATTGCTACGGTAAAAACCATAGGGATCATGAAGAGGCACTGCTTATTCCTGTTCCAAACCCTAATAATGAAGAAAGACGTGGATTTCATCTTTTGGCTGTGGTGAGAATAGTGAAAATGTACCTACACAGATCAAAGGATTATAGGGCGTCTGACTGTTTGTATACTTTGATCTGGCAAGGAGGGTATGTGTGTCATCCAAGTCCATGGTGGCCAATTAGAATAAATCAGTGATTTCCTAATCTTACCAGTAATCAGGTATGGATTTTCCAGGTGCAGTTCAAGCGTGTTTATCTAAAGGGTTGTCTGCCTCTGGGCTGAATGGGAAAGAGTGCCCTTGATTGACATGTGTATGGCAGTAACATGGCCTTCTACTTCAACCTTCATTTCTCAATACAAATTGAATTTGGCTTAGGAAAAGGATTTGCCATTTGATTTAAGTATCATTTCAAACGCAGGTTTTGCTTACACTGTTTAAGTTACAGAAATCAACTATGATATTTTTGCTTTGTTTCGAGAGTACTTATGTCTCTGCGTTGTTATCTTAATATTTGTAGATCATGATTAAGTATTTCTGAATGGGTATATCTTCATGATAGTGAAAACTGGGATAGAGATGAGAAGGTAGTGACTGGATTACTTACCGTAACTTCATGACTCTGATTCTCATTTCCTCATCCTATAACTTACGCCTCTTTCTCACTGTTTGCGCTTCATGGTCCATCTGTTTACTTTGAGGCCTTGTTAAAGAAAAGAGGAAGTGGGTGGGAGTATTGTTTGTATTGGATAAGCGCTTCCTCTTCAGAGGAAGTTAACAAAGAAAGAGGCTTGGGGGGGGTAGTGCTGGGAACTGAGGGACACTTTATGCTCAGGGTATATTATCTATTTAAACACCTCTCTTTACAATCGAACCTGGATTACTGGCATTTTCCCACACCGAATCTCATGAAATTGACGTTGCAATGGATACTCAAATAAAGAGCATTCAATATCTGTCTTACATGTATCCATAGCATCATATTAAGGAGAGTAATAATTATCTTTCTCAGATGTTGGCATATTTCACAAAGCATTGGTTTCAGTGTTTCTCCTTACTGCTGTGAAGGAATGCAAATAACTAACAATATCTTATCTCATTTCATGCATGAGCGCAAACGAAAACACACACACAAAGTGCGCACAGAGCCAAATAAACCTGCTGCTTCCGGCTCTGGACTGCCATATGTTATTGAGTCCACACACTGTATATCTTGCTATTGGTGTCAATGAACGTCAGCGGCTAAATATTACAGGGAGTTTTTATCAGTTTTGTTACAGGTAATTGGGGAAATAACTCTCTCGTACAAAGCAGCCTTATTACCGCAAGAAACTGTCACATATATAAAGACTTAGGAGCCTTTCTACCACACCATGATACCTTTAACTTTGTTACACACGACGCGCTCCATTTTTAAACCCCTGGATTGAGTCAGGAATCAATGTCAATTCAATTTAACGGTAAAGAAAGACAACAAAAAAGTGAAATCTGAAAGGAACACGAGAGCGCATGCGTCAGAGTACTTGGCACTGAAGCCTGGGTTATGTCTGCTGTTATTTCAGGCCAAACTCCATTTATGAGTCTGCCGTCAGCTTTACAACTCCCTGATCCTTTATACAGCGAGCCTTCATGCCGATCCGTTTGCCAAGTGTAAATATTGTCCTTGTGTAACTGAAAGACCATTAGCAGGAGCAGATGAGCTACTGCTGCTCTGCTCTTTGGCCTTTGAACAGGATTTAGAGAGAGCTTAAAGAGGAAAAGCCACTTAGAGTGCGTAAAGGCTCCTCACTTTATTTTTCTGTGACTATGTATCAAACCCATTCCCTGACTCAGGGCTGTTGCCTTTCAAGGAGCAGGTGTGATCTGATAATGGTGAAATGAATTCCAAAGTATGAAGATTGAGAAACTCACCACCGTGTGCTAAACCTGTTACTCTTCTGAACTTATATAGTTTTCCAAACATTAAATGTACATGGTTCTTTCATTTTTATGGCAAAAAATATTCTGAAATCTAAGGAAACATCAAAAATCACATCCCAACACTGTCCCAGCTGTTCTGGTGAAATGGTCTGCATCTGTCCTAGCCTTCACCATGTTTTGTGTCTAGTTCCCCTTATTTCTCTCTGCATTGGCGCTATACCTCTTGCTCTAGAAATGGGACAACGCGTTTTGTTTCTGGTTCCCCTTATTTCTCTTTGCATTGGCGCTATACCTCTTGCTCTAGAAATGGGACAACGCGTTTTGTTTCTGGTTCCCCTTATCTCTCTTTGCGTTGGCGCTATACCTCTTGCTCTAGAAATGGGACAACGCGTTTTGTTTCTGGTTCCCCTTATCTCTCTTTGCGTTGGCGCTATACCTCTTGCTCTACAAATGGGACAACGCGTTTTGTTTCTGGTTCCCCTTATCTCTCTTTGCGTTGGCGCTATACCTCTTGCTCTAGAAATGGGACAACGCGTTTTGTTTCTGGTTCCCCTTATCTCTCTTTGCATTGGCGCTATACCTCTTGCTCTAGAAATGGGACAACGCGTTTTGTTTCTGGTTCCCCGTATCTCTCTTTGCGTTGGCACTATACCTCTTGCTCTAGAAATGGGACAACGCGTTTTGTTTCTGGTTCCCCTTATCTCTCTTTCCGTTGGCGCTATACCTCTTGCTCTAGAAATGGG
Organism: Calotriton arnoldi; assembly: GCA_963921515.1. Classification (NCBI taxonomy): domain Eukaryota; kingdom Metazoa; phylum Chordata; class Amphibia; order Caudata; family Salamandridae; genus Calotriton; species Calotriton arnoldi. The sequence continues at coordinate 6,337 of CAWUFW010032370.1, read as the reverse complement.
ACAACGCGTTTTGTTTCTGGTTCCCCTTATCTCTCTTTGTATTGGTGCTATACCTCTTGCTCTAGAAATGGGACAACGCATTTTGTTTCTGGTTCCCTTTATCTCTTTGCGTTGGCGCTATACCTCTTGCTCTAGAAATGGGACAACACAGTTTGTTTCTGGTTCCCCTTATCTCTCTTTGCGTTGGCGCTATACCTCTTGATCTAGAAATGGGACAACACGTTTGTTTCTGGTTCCCCTTATTTCTCTTTGCGTTGGCGCTATACCTCTTGATCTAGAAATGGGACAACACGGTTTGTTTCTGGTTCCCCATATTTCTCTTTGCGTTGGCGTTATACCTCTTGATCTTGAAATGGGAGTGCTCAAGGTGTGTGCACTTGTTGTATCTTCGTCCCTATAGTGACCAGAATGCTTGCTGCCTCAGTCGCTGTATACATCTGACTGCCAGAAGTAATGTCTGGTGGCACATACCAAGGAAACACATTTGCTTGCACTATAAATTGCTGGGCGTTCATTAACTTTGACCTTGCTCACAAAGTGCGGTGGAATGACATGCCTAATGGTACTCATAGGCTGTAGGAGTGATTGAAATGCCTTTTGCATTTAGTGTGTGAATTATGGTTTGTACGGGAGGTGTGAAAGATATGGTTCACGGAACTAACCGCAAATGGCAAATTTCAGGGGGTTTCTGGTTTTAGTTTGCAACCATAAGTTTACTTTGTGTGTTTTGCTAAATGAAATTTGGATTTTCTTTAAACATATATTTTCATGTGAATTTTTAGGGTTTGTTGATCATCAATCACATTTAAATGCTTTGCACTCCAACCTGCCTCTTGTGTCCAACCCCGTCTGCGAATGACTTCAGCAATGCGCAGCAGGTTCCAAACAACCAGGGGCAGCCTTGATTTACCTTGAAGTATTTATTGACTTTAGTGGGTAGTTCTCAGAAGAGCCAGGTTTTTTTCTGATTTTCAGGTTTTTCTGTTTGTTTTTTAAAAATGTTTGTGCTTTCGAAAAATTTTGGGTGCAACTGTATAATTAGGCACTTGAAAATTTAAAGTAAAGCATCTCAATTATTTTCTGTTGATGGTATTTTTGGAAGTGGTCTTCTATCTATTCTTTCATCCCCAATCCTGGTATTTTGTTCTCTTCACCAGACATTTGTTTTGCCCTGCGTACACTACAATGAGAAGATGCTGAGGTGGGCACTGCTCTTCTCTTTAATCTGCTGCAACACCTCTCCAGGAATATTTTATGCATTTTTTATGGGTCCTGGCCAGCTGTCGTTGCAGTGTTTTTTTATTTTTTTTTTACATTCTTCACACTGAAGTGGAAGGGTATGTTAAGTTGCAACCAATGAAAACATCAGAATGTTTTATTGGTGCTGGAAAGTTCACAACCTCGACCAGAAGTCTGCAGACTGTAGAGGAAATAACACCCTCAGTGCTAGGTTTATTGGGTCAGCAGATTAATCTGAGTTCCTTCTTAATGCTTATCTTCAAATACGATGTGACTGCAGCCCTCTTTTAAAAAATATAAAGAGGAAACAGTGTATCCACCTGCAAGGAAATGCCTCTTTCTGTATGCCCCCCCAAATGTTTGGACTGATGCTGCTGGTTTTTCAACTCGGAAAGTGCATTGAGGCCTGCTGACCAGACCTCACTGCCAGTGTTCTAACCCCTTACAAAGTATATGTCCAATTGGATATATCCGATTGGTAAGTGCTGACTTACTTGTAAGTCCCTAGTTATGGTAGCCAGTGTACCCAGACCATGTAAGGCGGAGTGTCCACCCAGGGTTGCAGCACTGTTTGTGCCACCCTGTGACAAAGAACAAAATGGCTCCCAGCCTGCCACTGCAGATTAAAAGGGCAGTGTTCACACTGCTAGTTCGACTTTGCCATTTAAAACTAATGGCAAAGTCATCCATTTCCTTAACCCTATAGAGAAGTCTCCCCCTAAGGAAGGCCTATGGAGCCCTATGGCAGGGAGCTATATATGGTTAAGTGAGACATATATTTTTAATATGTCTTAACAGCAATACTTCGAAATTGTTGTTTTGCTGGGGAAAGTTAGTAGCCCCATTGGCTATCACAGGTTTACCAGCTGGCACCCAAACCTGGCTAACGTCTGAATGGGACTACCTAACTGATTTCTTGTAAGGTATCAAATTAATCAAGGCATTAAACACAACCTGATACCCTGATAAAATTTAACGTCACCATTAAAGTTCTGCAACTTTTAGAAAGTTGCCACTCTGTTCCCAGCCAGTCCAGTGGCCTCAGAAAGGCCCTGACAGTTGCCGCAGAGTGAGGTGTGACCGCCTTTCCCAGGAAGGCTACTCAGGGTGGTAGCCCAAAAGGCCAGCTTCAAAGGGGAAGCCGCCTTTGAAGGGGCGCTAGTGACAACAATCTGGAGCAGGCTGGATTTTGTTCATGCAGACAAGTTGGAGACAGGGACAGAGAGGGAAAACCTGTCCGCAAACCGGTTTTCTGTGGGCATATAGTCCTTAGGTAGCCACAGCTCTAGGGTGGGCTACCAAGCTCCTGATGACCGAAGAGGGGTCCTGACATTTTGAGAGTGCCTAGATTAGTGCACTCTGGGATGCCACACATTGCAGGAAACACGTCACCGGAAGGTAGGGGACCAGGTATCCCATTGGCTAGTGATTGTGTGGTCCCCTCAGTGCACTTTCCTGGGATAAATATGGCACCACTGGCACCCTGCCTGTCAGATCACACTGGATTTCAAAAGAGGACTGAAGAAGGACTGCCTGCTGCCCTTGGAATCGCACAAAGAGAGGCTGCACCGTCTGCTGGACTGCAGCTGATGCACTTTGGGCTAGCAAAGTTTGGAATGTGCCTGTGGCTCCTAGATCAGGGAAAAGTTGAACCCTAGACCAGAGCATTGACAGGAAGGATCAGTCTGCTGATCCCCTGGAACCAGCTTCAGGGACAAAAGAGCTGAAGTAGCCAAACCAGGCAAAGTGCTAGCCAACGGGGAAAATTCGATAACTGCCGCTTGGAAATGTGAGAGAACGATTTTTGACAGCCAAAACTTGCAACCGTGTCTACTGGAACCAGGAGTGTCGTAAAATCTGGATAGGTCATTACAGAAAGACATTAGCCCCCTCTAAAGGATTTTGCCCCAACCATTGTACCCGGAGACCTGAAACCCATCGGATGCTGACCTTCGACCCCTGGCAAGAGGACTTCGTGGGACCCCGTTCTTCTATGGCCAAAGTCACCTCACATCACCTGTGGAACAAGGAACCACCACACAGACACCCCAGTTGACCACATCACAACTGGAGCATCCTTAAACATCTTTTCATCCGACATCCCTAGCATCAGGACCACTCCATTATCGTCTATGGCGGTCGAAATGTAAAGGCTGGAACTTGGCTGAAAAATACTCTAGTGACCAGGTAACTGTCTAAATCTACCCCACTGACCCACTAGACCTCCATCCTGTCAGATTTGGTTGCCCAAGCTGGGCTGGAGTAGTAGTACTAACTTTTACAAACTTTTGAAAAGTTTTTGTTGACCAATGCTTGTTTGCGGTTGGAATTAAAAGTGATGAAATCTTTGAAAAATCATCTGCAGAACTCTCCGTCGATTTTGCTCATTTTGCAGTCTAAATATGCATAAAAATACACTCTGTTTTTATAAATTAGTGTTGTGTTTCTTTAGTGTTTGGGAACTTTATTTTGTTGTCTGGTTCAGTAAATGCTTTAAACTAAGTTCCCTTGTTCAAGCCTTGCTGCTCGAAAGCCATAGCTACCCAGGGTTGAGCTTAAGGTTGTTCAAACAAGCCTGACTGGACACAATAAAGGTTTTGAGAGCGTAGTCCACGATAAGGCCCCACAGCCATATCATACAATACATACAGATCCTCACATTGCTGGTCTAGCAGTGGGATCCAGAACTTGTGTTTAGCTGTACCAGACAATTAATAAGTTGGTAACTACAGAGAGAACCTGCCAAGTCAACAAGTGAGTGAAACTTTTAGTGAATTCCAAGTTCTGTAAATTCCAAAGAGACAGTATTCTGAAGTTGCAAAGTCTGCAAAAGAGCCTTCAAAGATGGACAACAGGGGAATCCACTTGGCCACCCTGCCCACACTAAAGATTAATGAGCTGAGGATGCTGTGCAGGGATATACATTTTTTCCAGGAATCACTGCGAAAAAGAAGGATCTTGAGAAAGTCCTCAGACTCTGTGAAGAAGTCTGGAAAGCTCAGGCTCAGCTTGAGGAAGCTATCACCCTGAGAGTGGGGAAGAAGATAATGACAGTGATCTTTCTGAAACAGAGTGGGGCCAGGAGAGTGTGGTCCCTGCACCTCGTTCAAGGAATAACTCCCTGTCTGGGAGTGAGAAGAGCTCCACTTCTGAGAGAAGACCTATGGATTTGGGAGGCCAGCTCAGCCTCTTGGAGATTCAGGAGAGGAAACTAGCCCTGGAAAAAAAGGAGACTGGCCCTGAAGGAGAAGAGGGCCAAGCTGGGGATAAAACCCCAAGGACATGGTGGCAACAACAAGATCCAGAGGCGACTACAGAAGGTGCCTATGATCCTAGGTTGCCAAAAGGGATTGTCCCTAAGTATGTGTAGGGGGATGACATAGATAAGTGGCTGGAATCCTATAAGATAGCTCTCAGGATGAGAAGGGTGGGTGCACAACATTGGGGGTCTTTACTGTGGGAACTCATACCAACAGTAGGAAAAGATAGACTGCTGACACTAGAAGATGAGGTGGAGGAGTCAGACCCTTACACGAGAGAGGCACTCATTAAGCTATTTGGCCGTACCCCAGAGGAGTATAGACTCAAACTTAAAAACACACAGAAAGGGGCAAAATAAACCTGAGTGGAGTTTGTAGACACTTCTGTGAAGTCACTGGAAAGCTGTATCAAAGGTCAGAGGATGTGGTCTAATGGCTAGAGCGTTCGACCTCGAAGCTGGGGAACACGGTTTGAGTCTCTGCAGGGACGCTCAACATTCTGTGATTCTGGGCAAATCACTTAATCTCCCCATGCCTAACAAAATGAATGTTGTCCATCTGTAACGCAACTGGTGCTCATGTAAAGGGCTCTGATAGCTTCGGCTCGAGTCTGTGCTATATAAAACTTTTAAAACAAAAGAAATAGAGCCGATACCTATAAGGAGCTTTACAATATGGTGGTTAAAGAACATATACTAACAAATTGTACCTCAGAGAAGTTACACCAGCATCTGGAGGATTCCAAGCTAGCCCTAGAGAGCTGGGGAAGATGGCTGATGAATGGGTATGCACTAGGGTGCCCACGAAGTGCCAAGGTAGTAAACACAAAAAGGTGAGACAGGCCCCCCTCCAGGGGAAAGATGTGGTCAAGTTTTTAAAAAAAGTTTTAAAAAAACAGAGAAATCCAAAGAGATCCCAAAAGATGCCCAAGGTGGGGAGCCCAGAGCCACAACCCAATCAGAGGGGAGGGGGTATTAGGGAAAGAATTATGACCCAACAAAGGCTGGGGTGTGGTATGTCTGTAAACAGCCAGGGCACAAGAGGAGTGATTCTGCATCCACCAAGAAATCACCCACTGGTGACAATTCCAAGGGTGCTGCCAGTGTAGGTGTTGGGGTGGAAGTTTCCCTGGGAGTTGCAGGGGTTACACTGAAGCCACATTAGTCTCTCTGGGTGGGGAGGAAATGGAACCCTTGGCTCACTGGCCTGCCAGTATGATAAAGTACAGACAGTGGCCAAAATTCAATGGAACTGAAGCACAAGACTTAAAGGATACAGGTGCCAGCATTACCATGGTTATGGCCAAGCTGGTTTCCCCAGGTCAGATCATCCCTGATGAGGTGCATCAAGTAGTCAGTGCTGACAATGTAACAAAATCACATCCCATAGCTTTGGCAGACTTTGAGTGGGGAGGGGTTATAGGCCCTAAGAAATTAGCTGTGTCCCCTCCCATCCCAGTGGAGTACCTGCAGGGCAACAACCTTGAAACTTATGCCTGGGCAGAGGGGGAGAGAAGGACTCATGCAGCAATGCTGGGTCTCTCTGAGCATGTGTGTGTCTCCACTAGAGCACAAAAGGCCTTAAGGGAAAGTCATGGGGTGGTGGAGCCTGAAACTATGGCCCAACTTCCTGGTACCAAGAGAAGAGGTAGGCACCTGGCAAGGCCACTTTCACAAGTCCACAGGACCAGAAAGAGTCTAACCCTCAGGGGGAAGGCCTGGTCTCTGAACATGAGGGTGCATCACTGAGAGATCTGGCTGACCTGGCAGAGCTCCAAGGAGCAGGTGGTCCCTACAGAGAGTAGTTAAGCCTGAGGCAAAAGACTTTTCCCACTCTTG
>CAWUFW010032369.1:0-14034 GCA_963921515.1 Calotriton arnoldi | reverse complement strand
CGAGACATTTTCACATGTATACATAGTATAATAAATATATATATATTCACTGAAAAAACCATAGGTTTCAGGCACGTTATAGTTAGAAATTAGCATTTAAAAAACCTTAGAAATTCACTGAAAAAACCATAGGTTTCAGGCACGTTATCGTTAGAAATTAGCATTTAAAAAACCTTAGAAATTCACTGAAAAAACCATAGGTTTCAGGCACGTTAAAGTTAGAAATTGGCATTTAAAAAACCTTAGAAATTCACTGAAAAAACCATAGGTTTCAGGCACATTATAGTTAGAAATTAGCATTTAAAAAACCTCAGAAATTCACTGAAAAAACATAGGTTCAGGGACGTTATAGTTAGTTGGACATTTCACTCGTACAAAACCAGAGAAATTCCGCCGTTATAGTTAGTTCAGCTAACTATAACTCGCGCCCCACAATGCACTGCTGATGACGTCACATATTACATCATTCATGACATGGTCAGTGAGATCACTGATGACATCACTGATGACATCTCAAATGACATCACTGATGACATCACTGATGACATCATCCACGTGAAAATCTGATGCACCTCCTCACACCCTAATATAACCTTTGATACACCCACCGTAAAGTACAGACTACCATTTTCGAAACCATTGACACACCAATACCAGTTACTACATACGTACTCACTGATTCCTAGGTCTAGACACACATCCACTCATTCGCCCATACAATCACTCATACATGCAGTCACTCATCAATACAACACTATCATATGCACTCATACACCTATACAGACACTCACACACCACCACTCATCCAGAGTTACTCACACACCTAGTCAGTCATGCAAAGAATCAATCACACTTCCCTTTACTCACCTATACAGTTATACACACATCACATCACTTATTCATACAGAAACAAACGCATACTTACTCTCTTATACAATCACTGATACAAGTACACACTCATCCATACAGCCACTCTCACAATCACTGACTCCTACGTATAGTCATTTATATACTCCAACTCTCACATACACTGCCTTTTACATATGTAGTTACTTGGACATGTACCACTGACGCATCCATTCACTCACCAACACACCCATACACACACTCACCCACCCATACAGCTGTTTCCACATGCACTCTTGAACCCATACATCCAGTGAATCAACCACTCAAACATCTATGCACAGAGTCACACACCTCCCACCCACCCACACACACACTCAGGCACCCATACAAATACTCAGGCAACCTATCGATAACCCATATAGACACTCATGTAGCTACTGACCAACCCATGCAGCAGCTTATACAACAACAGACAGACTGATACAGACATTCACACAGTTTAGTCACTAACCCATGCATTCAGTAAGACACATTTAATCTTTAATCACTCACTTAAACAGTCAGTCACGCACCTACTAAATCCTCCATCCAGACACTTATACACCCACTCATTCTTCAATACACCTTGGCATATATATAAAACATATTTAAACTTTAAAGAAACACACAGTCACCGGATGATGTCATCAGTGATGTCATCAGTGATGTCATTTGAGATGTCATCAGTGATGTCATCAGTGATGTCACTGACCATGTCATGAATGATGTAATATGTGACGTCATCAGCAGTGCATTGCGGGGGCGCAAGTTATAGTTAGCTGAACTAACTATAACGGAGGAATTTCTCTGGTTTTGTACGAGTGAAATGTCCAACTAACTATAACGTCCCTGAAACCTATGTTTTTTCAGTGAATTTCTAAGGTTTTTTAAATGCTAATTTCTAACTATAACGTGCCTGAAACCTATGGTTTTTTTCAGTGAATTTCTAAGGTTTATATATATATATATACTTTTCTACTGAGCAATGTGTGAGCAAAGTCTAGATATCACACTTGATATATAATTGGATACATGGCTCTCTAGGAGCGTACATTGCTCTGTTACTCAGTGTGCACATGCATTAGTACGTTTCTAAAACTGAAAACAACAATTCTCACTTTTTCAAAGCACAACATCTTTTCTTAAAGGCATGCCTATATTATTTCTCAAATATTTCTTGTGTCTTTACTCTTATATACACCATTTTCCAAAGAAAAGTTACACACCAATTGAAGCTAGCACTAAAACTCTCAAGAGACATTCTGCACTATTAACCTCCTCAAATTTAATCAGAGCATGTTTAAAGAAATGCACCACCCTCACTATATACATGAAATTTTCAAAGATCATCATGTAAACATATATTGTGATTTCATAATAGATATACACCTTCAGGCCATCTTTCTAAAAATATATAGTTCTCTACATCTTTAAGTAAACTCAAGACTCTCATCGTACACATAACTATCTGCAAACCAGAAAAAAACACATCTCACCATCTAAACATACGCAAACTGGTCATATAATTTAAACACACTTACTAATACATACCTAACAAGTATTACTACTTTATAATTCATCTACAGGCACAGCACATTTTCTTATGTTTTATTCATGACTACAGTACTTCTACACTACTAATGTGACTAAAAGTACTACAGTTCCCAGATTGCAAATAACATAGATTGGTCTGTTCTGCACATGATGCTTAGACATTTAAAACATTGTCATTTTTAAAGGCATTGCTCATGGTAACTTTCAACAGTACTAACATCTTAAGCACATACCCTCTGTCAGATACAGTTCATCTGATATATATTTTTTCACATCACTGTTAATCAAACTCCCATATATATCTTCATTTCTAATGTAAATTTTTTAAATAATTAAAAAGTTATATACATACCAGTGAATTGAGTTTGCAGATAATATTGTTATTTTAGCTCTCTCTGGATAGCGTTGAGACTGTTAAAATTGATAAAAACGAAGCACAAGAATGGTACGCCATCTCATAGAAAGCAACTATAAAATGGCAACCTCTTCCACTTTCCACTCTATGATTATGAGAAAGGCAGCAAATGAAATCATGTCTTTCATTTTAAACTACTGTATCTCCACTTGTGAATGGTTAGCATCTGTTAACCCTTTCCCTCTCTTTCAAAACGAGACTCCTGTCTCCTCGTGTTTGCAATGATTTTGCTATGATTGCAGTGTTATCGCGAAAAAACAGGAGCCAAAACTGATATTTAGCTTCATTTTTTAAAAATTGAAATACCTCACAACAGTTTATTACATAGCCTTGAATTGGAAATTAAGGTTTTCCATTACTTTAATTGTGTCATAACTCCTCAACTTGTTAAAAAATGTTCTGTCTTTTTAACACCCTTCCCCTCAATACACTTTTAGCTCAGTGTACCTAGCAACCCAGCGGAAACAGTAGGTCACAAGTTCACAGCACATTCTACTTCATGCTACTTCAAAAAAAGATACAGCAGATGTGGTTTACTCCACAGATTCCAAACCATAACTATGTCTGTATTACATTTCTTTTTTTAAACAACAGCCAATAATAGGACTTCTTGCTAATGCATCCAACACTCTACCTAATTTTATTCTCTTACATGCTGACAGCATCCAATTAAATAAATATATAAATATATATATATATATTTACACAAAGTGCTCAGATATGAGGCCGCACACCACTCGCAGGTAGGTTTCCAAAACCTTTATTTGAAAACATGCAGCTTTCCATCCAGATGCTTCATCTCTTGGCCTTACGCGTTTCGAAGCACTCTTGCTTCTCATCAGAGGCCACATAACAGAAAACAGTTCATTGCGGCCACATTTCCCTCGCTATTTATTACAATTTCGATTGGCCCTTCTGAGCACTTTGGGTACTGCGAGGTGTGGCTATGGGGGCTTGCTTCTCCCCTAGTTATGCGTGTCTTCACGTTGGCTGGTGGGAGGAGCATGTCCTCAGGCAGACCCACAGAGAGCTGTATGAAGCCCATGTCATCCGATGGTGGCGATTCGTTGATGATATTTGTATTATCTGGAAAGGGACAAATGAATCAGCCACTGAATTTGTGCAGTGTATTAATAATAACACACTAAACCTGGAGTTTACTGCTCAGATTAGTGCGGAAAAGGTTCAATTCCTGGATGTAGAACTATATACTGAGATGAACACATTACAAACTAAGCTTCACAGAAAAATTACGGCAGGAAATTCAATACTTCATGCCCAGAGCTCTCACCCCCATCATCTTGTGAAAAGTATACCTTATGGGGGAATTCTTACGTATAAGGCGAATTTGTAGTTCCAATAGTGACCTTGTAAGCTGTCAAAATGACTCTTTTCAAAGATTTTTAGCCCGTGGGTATAAAAGCAATGATTTGAAGCATGCTATGTTAAAAGCTAACAGTCTGAATCGTATTGATTATTTGGGAACAGTGTCCAACAAAACCACACATAAAGCAATATTGAATACCAGTACTACCTCCCAAGATCCAGTTTCTGTTCGGTTCATTACTACTTTTTGCAGTCAGGACAAGGAAATAAGAAAAATTATCTATAAAAACTGGCCCATTGTCCAAACTGATCTCACTATGTCTCAATTGGTAGCTAATCTACCTCAGGTTACCTTCAGGCGGGCGCCCTCTATGAGGGATGCCTTGGTTAGAACTAGTCCTGAGATAACTAAGATCGATACTTGGCTGTCTAAACGCACAGGGTTTTTTAAATGCAGTACGTGTAGGGCCTGTAAATTTGGCACCACAACATTTGAGTTTACAAATGCCTTTGAAACCAATTCCACGAAAATAAAAGTTTTTTTTACTTGTAAAACGGACCATGCAGTGTACATACTTGAGTGCTCCTGCAAGTTGAAATATGTTGGTAGCACTAAGTTACAGGTATTCACCCGCATTTTACAACACCTGCGGGCCATTGTGAATTCCGACCCAAGTTACCCTGTGGCGCGACATTTTAAACTAGTCCACCACAATAACCTGAATGAATTAAGATACTTTGTTATTGATGCAGTACCTAAACGATCAAGAGGGGGTAACAGAGAAAAAAGATTAAGGCAACTGGAATCACATTATATATTGCTGCTAGATACCAAGATGCCCCATGGGCTCAATACAGGAGAGGACCTGCACAATTTCTTATGAGCACTCTCTGTTGTGTTGTGTCATGACTATTCAGCTATACTTTTACAGATGAATTTTAGTGTGAGCGTTATTTTAGCCGATCTTTGGGCCGGTTCATGCTCTAGTTTTAACCTGATTTTAACCTTTTGGTTTTGTTAGGTTTTTTTGGGGGCTTCTTTACTGGTTTTTTAGACGGTTTTTATTATGTGGCACTAATATTTTATTCTATTCTATCATCTGCGACTTTAATCTATGTCTTATATGTAAGATGTGTTTCCCTCATGCTGCTAGTTTCTTGCTATTTTGCACAGTTTTGCCATTTTGCACAAACATTATTGTTAGTTTGGTTTTGTTTGGATTGTTCTCTTTGTGCTGCTCATAAACTGCCCTTTCGCATAAAGCTAAATTTGTAGTACATATAGTATCCATGAGTACATATTACGAGTCCATATACTGCTAAGACTTATCGGTGTTAGTGCACTTGCACTTTATATAATTACTATTCAAATGTAATGCTGAACTTGGACTGTTTTACCACTCTTCAGGGTACATTATTTGGTTTAAACATTGGTTTTAGTGATATATATCTATTTGTGTCATGTATGTTGTGATATTTTGCACTTGCACTTTAATATGCATCAGCAACATTATCATGTATAAATAGAGTGATGACAGATATATCTCTGAAAAAAACGTATTAAGCAATGAATAGAAGTGGTATAGGCATTTAGAAATGTTCTGATCTTTGAGTTAGTTGCAGTGGATTTAGTAACATAACATCAATGTGTACTGGTGCTATTGGATTCTATTTCTATTTCTTGATTGTATTAATCTTATCTTACACCATTAACTTCAATGGGTGGTTCTTGATCTTCCCCACTAGAGGGTGTCTGCTTTGTAATATGATTTGCATAATAGTATTGTCTATTTAGTTTAATTCGCTATAGAGTTTCTTTTTCTTTTTTTCACATATTTGTAATTGTACCTATGGGCCTATCTATGATTTGAATAGCGGCCGAGATATAAGTGGGTTAAACCCTGTTTCTTTGTTTATTATTATTATTATTTTATTTTTCAATCAATTTTTAAGCACTTGCACTTTAACTTTATGGTGTTTATTTGGATTTAGCCTCCAGTGCTGTCAGCCATAACCGCACACGATATTTTGTAGGATCAGGAAATTTTAGGATGTATTATGAACCATTGCGGTAATTATTTATAATATGTGCATAATATTTACTTAATTCCATTTGTAAATATATATGTTTTTTTCCTGATTTTTAATAATATGTTGTTTAGTCCTATTGTGTGAGGTTATTGACTAAGTAGGGAGGAGGGTACTCTGTGTGACTATTTAAAGAAAAAACTACTTCTAGCGTGTCATGTGATCAAGGTCGTGGTAACACGGCCGAAACGCGTCATGCCGATTTGCACGGAATAAAATTGCACTAAAATATCTACCAGCAGCACGTTGTGGTCTGTACCTGTGTTTCTTCATCAAGTGTGAAGTTGGGACTGTGTTCTCATATATATATATATATATATATATATATATATATATATATATATATATATATATATATACATATATATATATTCACTGAAAAAACCATAGGTTTTAGGGACAGTTATAGTTACTTGGACATTGCACTCGTACAAAACCCGTGAAATTCCCCGTTATAGTTAGTTCAGCTAACTATAACTCGCGCCCCGCAATGCACTGCTGATGACGTCACATATTACATCACTCATGACATGGTCAGTGACATCACTGATGACATCACTGATGACATCTCAAATGACATCACTGATGACATCATCCAGTGACTGTGTGTTTCTGTAAAGTTTAAATATTTTTAATATATATAGGAAAAGACGTATTGAAGAATGAGTGGGTGTGTAAGTGTCTGTATGGATGATTTAGTAGGTGCGTGACTGACTCTATAAGTGAGTGATTTAACGTATCTTACTGAATGCATGGGTTAGTGACTAAACTGGGTGAATGTCTGTAACCGTCTGTCTGTTGCTGTGTAAGTGGCTGCATGTGTTTGTGAATAGCTAAATGGTGCCTGAGTGTTTGTGTGGGAGGGGTGTGTGCAACTCTGTGCATAGATGTGTGAGTGGGTGATTCACTGGGTGGATGGTTTCAAGAGTGCATCTGTGATAGACTGTATGGGTGGCTAAGTGTGTGTAAGAGTGTGTTAGTGAGTGAATGTATGTCCCAGTGGTACATGTGTGAGTAACTACATATGTGAAAGGCAGTATATATGTGTGTTGGAGTATATAAATAGCTATAAGCAAGAGTGAGTGATTGTGATAGTGGCTGTATGGATGAGTGTGTGCTTGTATCAGTGATTGTATAAGAGCGTAACAATGTGCTACTATTTGTATGAGTAAGTGAGCTGGTGTGTGTATAACTGTATAGGTGAGTAAATGGCAGTGTGTTTAATTATTTGCATGACTGACTAGGTGTCTGAGTATCTCTATGGATGAGTGGCGTTGTTTGAGTGTCTATATAGGAGTAAGAGTGCATATGATAGTCCTGTACTGAGTGACCGTAAGTATGAGTAACTGTACGGGTGAGTGAGTGGATGTGTGTGTGTAGACCTAAGAATCAGTGAGTGGGTATGTAGTTATTGGTGTTGGAGTGTCTATGGTTTTGCGAATGGCAGTCTGTAATTTAGAGTGGGTGTATCAAAGATTATATTAGGGTGTGAGGAGGTGCATCAGATTATCACGTGGATGATGTCATCAGTGATGTCATTTGAGATGTCATCAGTGATGTCATCAGTGATGTCACTGACCATGTCATGAGTGATGTAATATGTGACGTCATCAGCAGTGCATTGCGGGGCGCGAGTTATAGTTAGCTGAACTAACTATAACGGGGGAATTTCACGGGTTTTGTACGAGTGCAATGTCCAAGTAACTATAACTGTCCCTAAAACCTATGGTTTTTTCAGTGAATTTCAAAGGTTTTTTAAATGCTAATTTGTAACTATAACGTGTCTGAAACCTATGGTTTTTTCAGTGAATTTCAAAGGTTTTTTAAATGCTAATTTGTAACTATAACGTGTCTGAAACCTATGGTTTTTTCAGTGAATTTCAAAGGTTTTTTAAATGCTAATTTCTAACTATAACGTGCCTGAAACCTACGGTTTTTTCAGTGAATTTCAAAGGTTTTGTAAATGACAATTTTTAAATGTATTAATTGTTATACTAATTTTTTTCATACTGATTTACTACATTTTTAGAAACAATTTTTTTTTACAGATTTTATTTTTTAAATTACATTGTAATTACATTATACATTACATTACAAAAAATACTTTCTCAGAATGAATTACTTTAGTTTAAATACTTTGCACATAGGCAATAGACTTTTAAGTACAGTAGTTACAGTTGTTGCAATGGGCAACACATTTTCAAACACAATGCAACATTCAGCTCAATGTGAATTTCTAGTTAAATGCAATTAGTTACTTTATGGATTACTTTTCTAACCACAGGACTGGATCCTAGATTCTGTCCTGGTACATCTCCTGTAAACAGTTGAGTAAAAGCGTTTTGGTTACAGTCGTGATTTTTAAGGAATATTATTGTATTTTAAAAGTTCACACTTAGAAACTTTTTCTCATAGAATCACCAATGTTATCCTATGGAAGGAAATTCACTTAGCAGGTAAAAACTGTTATCGTTACTTTTTCTTACTCAGTGTTGGATCCTGGATCCAGCACTGGTGCATCTCCTGTAAACAGTTGAAAGAATGCGTTTAAGTCATACAGGTGATTTTTAAGGAATATTTGTAGTTTGTAAAAATCAACACTTTGAAACTTTTTGCTGAAAACCAGACAATGGATTCCTATGGAAGAAAATATAAGTTACTGGTAAGTACGGTTAAAATTACTTTTCAGGATTAGTACTGGGCTGAAAGATGCAGCACTGAGGTCTCTCCTGATAACAGGTGAGTAAATCGGAATTCGTATTTCGGCTGATTTTAGAGGAATATTTTAAAGTTCCAAAACTCCACACTTAGAAGAATTTCCAAGTGAAACCAGTCATTGTTAGCCTATGGAAGGAAATTCAAGTTACTGGTAAGTATGGTTAAAATTACTTTTCAGGACCAGTACTGGGCTGAAAGATACAGCACTGAGGTCTCTCCTTATAACAGGTGAGTAAATCGGAATTCGTATTTCGGCTGATTTTAGAGGAATATTTGTATGTTTCAAAAATCAACACTTAGAAACTTTTTCAGCAAAAAGCAGGCAATGATATCCTATGGAAGGAAATTCAAGTTACTGGTAAGTACGGTTAAAATTACTTTTGAGGATCAGTATTGGGCTGAAAGATGCAGCACTGAGGTCTCTCCTGATAACAGGTGAGTAAATCGGAATTCGTATTTCGGCTGATTTTAGAGGAATATTTTAAAGTTCCAAAACTCCACACTTAGAAGAATTTCCAAATGAAACCAGTCAATGTTAGCCTATGGAAGGAAATTCAAGTTACTGGTAAGTACGGTTAAAATTACTTTTCAGGACCAGTACTGGGCTGAAAGATACAGCACTGAGGTCTCTCCTTATAACAGATGAGTAAATCGGAATTCGTATTTCGGCTGATTTTAGAGGAATATTTGTATGTTTCAAAAATTAACACTTAGAAACTTTTTCAGCAAAAAGCAGGCAATGATATCCTATGGAAGGAAATTCAAGTTACTGGTAAGTACGGTTAAAATTACTTTTGAGGATCAGTACTGGGCTGAAAGATGCAGCACTGAGGTCTCTCCTGATAACAGGTGAGTAAATCGGAATTCGTATTTCGGCTGATTTTAGAGGAATATTTTAAAGTTTCAAAACTCCACACTTAGAAGAATTTCCAAGTGAAACCAGTCAATGTTAGCCTATGGAAGGAAATTCAAGTTACTGGTAAGTACGGTTAAAATTACTTTTCAGGACCAGTACTGGGCTGAAAGATACAGCACTGAGGTCTCTCCTTATAACAGGTGAGTAAATCGGAATTCGTATTTCGGCTGATTTTAGAGGAATATTTGTATGTTTCAAAAATCAACACTTAGAAACTTTTTCAGCAAAAAGCAGGCAATGATATCCTATGGAAGGAAATTCAAGTTACTGGTAAGTACGGTTAAAATTACTTTTGAGGATCAGTACTGGGCTGAAAGATGCAGCACTGAGGTCTCTCCTGATAACAGGTGAGTAAATCGGAATTCGTATTTCGGATGATTTTAGAAGAATATTTCCACAATGGTGAAGGGAGGGGGCGGGGCCTGAGGTGACATCTGTGCAAACGCGCCCGGTGGCGCGTTTTAAGTAGGGGAATTAAGTCCCCTTGAATCCTGAGGGTCCCTAGGGGCCAACTAGCCCACCAGGAACCTCCAATATGCGCCAGGGGGCTGCGTTGCAGAGACGTGTAGAGAGGCCACACCCCTTTTTACACCTCTCTGCAACGCAGCTCTGTGGCGCTTTCTGGATGTACCTGTTGGGCTAGTTGGCCCCCAGGGACCCTCAGGATTGAAGGGGATTTAATTCCCCATCTTAAAACGCGCCACGGGGCCTGTTTGCACACATGTCACCTGAAGCCCCGCCCCCTCCCTTCACCACTGTGCAAACGCGCCCGTGGCGCGTTTTAAGCTGGGGATTAAGTCCCCTTGAATCCTGAGGGTCCCCGGAGTCCAACTAGCCCACCATATACCTCCAAAAAGCGTCACAATGCTGCGTTGCAGAGAGGTGTAAAAAGGGGTGTGGCCTCTCTACATGTCTCTGCAACGCACCCCCTGGCGCATATTGGAGGTTCCTGGTGGGCTAGTTGGCCCCCAGGGACCCCCAGTATTCAAGGGGAATTCGTTCCCCCTCTGCAAACGCGACAGGGGGCGCGTTTGCAGAGTGGTGAAGGAAGGGGGCGGGGCCTGCGGGCCTGATCGTTTTTTTTTTTTTTTTTTGTCCCCTGAAGGGGGGCTGTGTGGCCCCCTTCCTTTTCCTGTTTTTGGGCCCTGGGGACCCCATCCCCCAGGGCCTTACCCCTTTTTTAATATAATTTTTTTTTTTAAACGGGAAGGGGGCCGCGTGGCCCCCTTCCCTGGGCCTGTATTGGCCCCGGGGACCCCATCCCCCGGGGCATGGCCTTTTTTATTTTCTTGGGAGGGGGCTGCGTGGCCCCCTCCTCTGGCCATTTAAGGCCCCGGGGACCCCATCCCCCGGGGCCAGCCTTTCCATTTTTTTTTGTTGTTGTTTTTTTTTTCTTTTTTGGGGAGGGGGGCCGCGAGGCCCCCCTCCTGGGCCACTACTTGCCCCGGGGACCCCATCCCCCGGGGCTGGCCCTCTCCGTTGGGGACTGTGGGGGTCCCCAATCCCCCACAGTCCCGCCGGCTCCCCACGTCCCTTGGGAGCCGGCATTGCTAGTTCCCACATGGGGAGCAGCTGACATGCTGCTCCCCATGTGGAAAAGCAATCGGCTTTGGATATTGGAAGAGAGAGCAGGTTTCCCTGCTCTCTCTTCCAATATCCAAAGCAGTTTGCTATGGCAGGACGGGAGCCGCGAGGCTCCCGTCCTGCCATAGCAAACTACAGTGTCCCGGGGGTAGGCACCCCGGGACACTGCAGGAGCCGGCCCTGGGGGGTGGCGGTCCCCAGGGCCATCAAGGGCTCCAGGAGGGGGGCCGCGCGGCCCCCCTCCCTTAAACTGCCCAGCCCCGGGAGGTGGTGGTCCCCGGGGCTCTGGGGGTCCGTAATGGACCCCCACATTTATTTTGTAAGTGCCCCGGGGAGGTGGTGGTCCCCGGGGCGTGTGGGGGGGCTGGAGCCCCCCCCCACACCTTATTTATTTAAAAAAAAGAAGCCCCGGGGGGTGGCGGTCCCCGGGGCTGCGGGAGGGCAGGAGAGCCCTCCCGCACCATTTTTTTTATAAAGCCCCGGGGGGTGGCGGTCCCCGGGGCTTGGGGGGCCCTTTGAGGCCCCCCATACAAACAATATACCCACCCCCACCATGCCCCCGGGACTTGGGCCACCCGGGGGCAAAATGCAATCGAAGCGCGGGAGACCGCGCTTCGATTTTTTTTTTTTTGGCAGGATTCGCGCACCCTGAGCGCATCCTGCCGATTTTTAAAAAAAATTTTTTTTTTTTTTTTGCCCAGGGGGTCCTTGTGGGACCCCCTGAGCAAACCTAGGGGGTCAGGGTGTTTCTACCCTGCCCCCTTTGTGCGCTTTGCGCACTTGTTTCTGTCCCTCGGTTCTACCGAGGGACAAAATGGCTGCCAACATTTCCTGAATCGGAATGTTGACAGCCAGCTGACAGCCAATTAACATGCAGCTCGTGATCGGGACGGTGCGCGCAGGGTGCGCTGAGAGTACGCGGACCCTACTCGGCCATAGATATCACTAACTTTTTACTTTTCATTTTCTCAGCAACTACTGAACGGATTTACACCATTTAACAAAAGGGTTCTTTCTGAACCAAGAACTACCTCTTTGCCAAATTTGGTGTAATTCCGTTCAGCAGTTCGGGCTGTAGCCGTGTCTAAAGTTTCCTATGGAAAAGTGCATGGGGAAAACACGTTTTGGGACCCCCCTTTTTCTCGGCCCCGCTTGACGAATCCCCCGAGACTTTCAGGGTAGGAGCGGACCGGAGCGGGCCACAAAGTTTGAAAATTTCGTGAAGATACGTCAACCGGCAAGAGAGTTATTTCAAATAGAATGTCGCGGATTTCCTATGGATAATAGGTTGTAACTATAACTATCTACTGGCGACCGCCAGTAGATAATATATATATATATATATATATATATATATATTCACTGAAAAAACCATAGGTTTTAGGGACAGTTATAGTTACAAATTAGCATTTAAAAAACCTTTGAAATTCACTGAAAAAACCATAGGTTTCAGATATGTTATAGTTACAAATTAGCATTTAAAAAACCTTTGAAATTCACTGAAAAAACCATAGGTTTTAGGGACAGTTATAGTTAGTTGGACATTTCACTCGTACAAAACCCGTGAAATTCCCCGTTATAGTTAGTTCAGCTAACTATAACTCGCGCCCCGCAATGCACTGCTGATGACGTCACATATTACATCACTCATGACATGGTCAGTGACATCACTGATGACATCACTGATGACATCTCAAATGACATCACTGATGACATCATCCAGTGACTGTGTGTTTCTGTAAAGTTTAAATATTTTTAATATATATAGGAAAAGACGTATTGAAGAATGAGTGGGTGTGTAAGTGTCTGTATGGATGATTTAGTAGGTGCGTGACTGACTCTATAAGTGAGTGATTTAACGTATCTTACTGAATGCATGGGTTAGTGACTAAACTGGGTGAATGTCTGTATCCGTCTGTCTGTTGCTGTGTAAGTGGCTGCATGGGTTTGTGAATAGCTACATGAGTGTCTATATGAGTTATTGAATGCTTGTCTGAGTATCTGTATGGGTGCCTGAGTGTTTGTGTGGGTGGGGTGTGTGCGACTCTGTGCATAGATGTGTGAGTGGGTGATTCACTGGGTGGATGGTTTCAAGAGTGCATCTGTGATAGACTGTATGGGTGGGTAAGTGTGTGTAAGAGTGTGTTAGTGAGTGAATGTATGTCCCAGTGGTACATGTGTGAGTAACTACATATGTGAAAGCCAGTATATATGTGTGTTGGAGTATATAAATAGCTATAAGCGAGAGTGAGTGATTGTGATAGTGGCTGTATGGATGAGTGTGTGCTTGTATCAGTGATTGTATAAGAGCGTAACAATGTGCTAGTATTTGTATGATTAAGTGAGCTGGTGTGTGTATAACTGTATAGGTGAGTAAATGGCAGTGTGTTTAATTATTTGCATGACTGACTAGGTGTGTGAGTACCTCTATGGATGAGTGGTGGTGTTTGAGTGTCTATATAGGAGTAAGAGTGCATATGATAGTCCTGTACTGAGTGACCATAAGTATGAGTGACTGTACGGGTGAGTGAGTGGATGTGTGTGT
>CAWUFW010032368.1:0-14035 GCA_963921515.1 Calotriton arnoldi | reverse complement strand
CCCAGGCTGCAGTAGCAGGCCTGTGGTGTCAGATTTAGTCTGCTTCCCAGGGTGGCATAATACATATGCTTCAGCCCCTGGTAGGCCTGTGAGTACCTATGCCCTTGGTACCTAAGGTACCATATACTAGGGACTCATAAGGCACCACAGTATCCAATCACTAGTGCACCTAGAGTGCACTCCAAGTAGTTTATAGAGAACAGACAGGCTGGGGCCCTGATTGGCAGGGTCCCAGCCAGACTATAGCCAGAAACCAGTGTAAACATCAGAAAAAAAGTGGGGGCAACATAAGAGGCAGATCCTACTCTCCTACACCACCCTTATCAGAGTTTTTAGAATCTTGCTTCTTAGGTCACCACCTTGGTTCTGTACCTTCTGCCTCACCCTGGTTCTGACCCATTTGTCTGCCTTCTTTCCCAATTCTTGGGGAGAGGTCAGATCAGAGTCCACCAGGTACTGATGCAACAGCTGATTTTGACAGTTATTAAGAATCTGCTCCCTCATGATAAGATTGTACAATCCTGTGAAGTCACATACCTTACTGCCCATCAACCAACCTTCCAGAGCCTTAGCAGAACAATCCACATAGTTCACCCAGTCTTGAGCCTGTGCGTTTTGGGTATCTCTGAACTTTAACCTGTATTGTTCAGTTGTTAGGCCAAACCCATCAATCAGAGCACTCTTCAAGACTTTGTAATTGTCAGCATCCTCTTCTCTAACAGTGAGGAGCTTATCTCTACCTTTGTCTGCAAAGGAGAGCCACAAGATTGCTGCCCACTGCTCCTGAGGGACCCTCTGTACTTTACAGGCCCTCTCCAGTGCAGTTATCCATTTGTGGATGTCATCCCCACTCTGGTAGGGAGGGACAATCTTGCTCAGGTTTCCATGGTCATAAGACCTTTCCCTATCTCTGGGGAAATGGCTGCCACCATGGGACTCTAGTCCCAACTTTTTTCTTTGCCTTTCAAGCTCTAGGGACTCCCTGTCTATAGCCAACTGCTCTCTTCTGAGTCTCAACTGAGCTTCTCCATACTTGAGCAGTCTCTCTTTCCTCTCACTGGAGGATTCCCTCCTATGAGAGGAAACAGAGGTCCCTATTGAGGTGTCAGAATGGTTAGACTCCTGAGAAGGAGATCTAGACCTTCTGGGCACACTCACAACTCTTCCTGCTGGGACAAAGGTGAGGTCATTCTGATCCTCCTCTTCATCCACAGGAATAGCTTTGTTTTCCAGGCAAAGGTCATTTTCACCTTCCTGGCCAGTTTCAGAGAGGGGGGCCTGGGTTTCTTCATCCCTGACCCCTTCCTCATCTTCTGCCCCACCCTCTCTGCCTACCCCTTCAGACCCTGGGGGTCCTCTGAGATCATCTGACAGAAGTACCTGTCTGAGTTGTTGGGTGCTGGCTCTTTTGCCTGTCTTCAGCTTCCTAGTATTGCACAATGCTCTCAATTCCAAGAATGGGAGATCATCATACTTGGAGGGAAGAAGCCCACTGGCTTCTGGCAGGGACCCACTGGTTCCTGGCCTTGAAGACATTACTAGTGAGGTGTGGTGTATGCACTAACTACTCTAGTGTGGCCTACTAAACTCTCTTGAGTTGTAGAAAGGGTGTGCTAGCCCTTAACACACAACTCTAAGTTCAGTAGAACTTACTGTATACTAAGCTTGTATTTATATGTACCTAAGGTACCCTTAGTGGATTTCAGTTGATCAATTCAATTGAGATTATCTGGTAAAACAATAGCAAGCTGGAATCCCACACGCTGCACACCAATGTGAGAAGTTGGCCTGGTATATGCTGTCCACTAATTATAGTGGGCACCTTGTACCAGTCCAAACAACCCCAAATTGGAGATTAGGTTAAAGACAACCTTTATTGAAAGCTATCCTAGTGGTAGCTATGGAGAGCAGCCTTCAGGCTAAGTCTTGAAGGAATGTAAAGCAGCTTGTTTTACCAGTCTATAATCTATTGAGTGACCAAATGAAAGAGGACCACACCAGGTATATATTTAAAATATATGTATTTAGTCTTAAACACACCCCTCTAGTCTCTTTATGAGGCTAGAGTTCGAAGTACATACTTTACAAGTCGAATATCAACAGTAAGAGTACAAATACACGTTTGAGCCCTAGGGGCGTACCAAACCATATACCAATAAAGTGGTATAAGAACCACGACTGAGCTAGACACAAGGCCTAGAGCCTGTAGAAGTGCTTGGCCCTCAAGGAACCACCCAAGGTAGTGACACAGGGAACCCATGGGGGACGCGTGCAGTGTGAGAACACAGCCGCGAGCCGCCGTTGACTTCTATGGGGAATGTCGCGGTTGGAGTTTTAAAGAAAAAGGACACTTAGAGGAGGACTTGGAGCAAACACCTTTAGAAATGGGTTGTTCTAGAGTCTATACCCACGGGAGCACCGGAGTACTCGAGTTACCTCACCCAGGGAAGCCGGTGCATAGGTGTCTTTCGGGGTCGGGTTTCGTCGTCGTTTTCAATGGCGATCTGCTGCAAAGTGCTGCTGGCGACCAAGTCGAAAGTGTTTGAGTGGGTCCAAAGGTGGATCGAAGATCTGAAGAACCTGAAAGCAGAGGGGACAGAGTCTGGGTCACTAGCCAGTGACCAGGAAGGCGATGAGCAGATGCCCACCGATGTTGAGTGCTTCAGGTAGGTTGATGGTCATCTTGACACTTCAGCCACGAGGTCCAGGAGGTGTCGACGATGACCAGGAGCTGGATTCGAGCTGTATCACGATGTCTGTCGATTGCAGGGGTGTCGGCGACCAGATTGGACCCAACAAGCCTTGGCAACGGCAAGTCTCGTAGGAACAAAGAAAGGACGGTGATGCAAACCAGCAAGGTCTGGTGGACTCACCCAGCAAGCGTAAGTCAGGGCACGTCTGGAGCAACCAGGAAAGCCCAAGCAGAAGAAGATTGGCCTTCGGGAGGGCCCACTAGCCAACGGACTGGCGACCGCGAAGGAGCCTCGAGTGGACGCACTTGGAGCTGGCTTACGGGGCACTCGTGGAGTGGAGACCAGTGATCTTTGGTGCAGTCGGTGCTGGAGGCAAGGGCTACTTGGTGCCCAAAGTAAAACCTCATGGGAGACCAGGAAGAGGATGCACTTGCAAAAGTTTTTGGTGCCCAGGGGTCACGGTTCCACATTACCCACGATAGCCACGGGTCTCAGCTTCGCTGGGGACTCAGGGTAGCCTCGGGGAAGTCTGGAAATCCACCTCTGGTGTTGTAAAGACTTCGGCATCCGGCAGGAGCTTCAGCGATGCAGACTGGACAATTGCTTCTTAGGTGCCTGCCAAGCAGGGGAGTCACTCCTTGACCCCAAGGGAGATTCTTCAGTCCTCTAATCTTAAAGTAGAGCGTCGAAGGTCCAGGATTCAGCTTCAGAGTTTCATCCAGGGTAATCTAAAGTCCTAAGGACTGGGGTCCCATACTTATACTAAGGTAGGGGGTTGGACATTCTCTGGGGACCCACCTATGGGAGGGTCAGGGAAGAGGGGTGGTTACACCCATTCC
The DNA here is from genome assembly GCA_963921515.1 of Calotriton arnoldi. Taxonomy (NCBI): domain Eukaryota; kingdom Metazoa; phylum Chordata; class Amphibia; order Caudata; family Salamandridae; genus Calotriton; species Calotriton arnoldi. Next base: position 10,503 of record CAWUFW010032368.1, on the reverse strand, counting down.
CTTTGTCCAGTTTCGTGCCAGAGCAGGGGCTGGAAGCCCCTGAACCGGTTTGAACTGGGGTATGCACAGGGACACCAAATGTGCCCCCAGTGCTGGACTTCAAAGCACTCTGAGAGTGCACCCACCCAGCCCCAATACACATCAGCCTGTCTGGGAGGTGGTTACACCTCCCTGCAACAGGAAACCTATTGTCCAGGCCTCCTCTGCTGGAGTTTCGGTCAGCAGCAGGAGGCCAGACCCGTGTCTCTGGCTGCAGCATCCATTTTGTGATGCCAGGGCTCTGTAAAGTTAATACCGGGTATGCCGGTTGGCACATGTCTCTCCCTCTAGAAGGGTGGAATGCTACCCACACCGCCAGAACTGGCGGGGGGTAGTATTCCAAGATGTTTGACACCAAACACGACATGTTTCCGTGCAGCCATCCCAAAGTTAGCATTTAACGCGTGGTTATAATGCACTTAAGAGTATATGGTCAGGCTGCACTGCAAACAGCATCAGAGGAGGTACTCCGAATGCTGCAGAGGGGCTCTGCTCATGCAGGGGCACCCCCTCACATAAAAACCAAGCACTCTGCCTTCAGGATTGTCAAGGCCTGCCATAGGAGTGACTTATAGGTTTATATGTGTGTGCAATGGTAGTGATATAGGTAGCCTATACCACTGTAAGGGGTGCATGCACCACCTTACTCAGGCACAGTAGCAGACCTGTGGTGTCATTTTGGAGGGCCATCCAGGGGTGGCACAATACATGCTTCAGCCCCTGGTAGGCCCCTGGGGTACCTATGCCCTGGGTACATAGTATACCATATACTAGGGACTTATAAGGGCACCCCAGAATCCAATCAGAGAAGTACCTAAGGTACTTGGACTCCATTTAGAGAGGAAGCAGCTAGGCTGGGGACCTGAATAGCAGGGCCCCAGCCAGACTAAAGTCAAAATACAGTGAAGCATCAGCAAAAAGTGGGGGTAACCATAAGAGGCAGATCCTACTCTCCTACAGCTACTCTCACAATCACTCACTCACACATACAGTCACTTATATACTCCAATACTCACATATATTGCCTCTCACATATGCAGTTACTCACCCATATACCAATGAGACGACTATTCACTCACTGACATAGCCATACACCCACTCACTCACCCATACAGCCCCTCACACTTGCACTCATAAACCCATACACCCAGTGATTCACCCACTCACACATCCATGCAGTTAGTCACACATCCCTCACCCACCCACACAGACACTCAGGCACCCATACAGGTACTGGACAACCAATCAATAACCCATATAGATACTCATGTAGCTATTCACCAACCCATGCAGCCACTTACACACCAACTGACAGACTGATACAGACATTCCATACAGATTAATCACTCACCCCTACATTCACTGAGACATGTATAATCACTCACTTACACAGTCAGTCATGCACCCACTGAATCATCCATACAGAACCTCATACACCCATTCATTCTTCAATACACCTTGGCATATATATAATATTCTTGAAAGTTTTAGAAACACTCACACTCACTGGATGATGTCATGAGTGATGTCATGAGTGATGTCATTTGGGATGTCATCAGTGATGTCATGAGTGATGTAATATGTGATGTCATCAGCAGTGCGTTGCAGGGGCGCGAGTAATAGTTAGCTCAGCTAACTATAATGACTGAATTTCTCTGGTTTTGTATGAGTGAAATGTCAGCCTAACTATAACATTCCTGTAACCTGTGTTTTTTTCCGTGAATTTCAAAGGTTTTTTAATTCTAATTCCTAACTATAACGTCCCTGAAACCTGTGGTATTTTCAGTAAATTTCTAAGGTTTTTTAAATGCTAATGCCGAACTATAACGTCACTGAAACCTGTGTTTCTTTCAGTGAATTTTTAAGGTTTTTTAAATGCTAATTCCTAACTATAATATCCCTGTAACCTTTGTTTTTTTTAGTGAATTTCTAAGGTTTTTTTAAATTCTATTTGCTAACTATAAGGTTATTGTAACCTTTGTTTTTTTTAGTGAATTGCTAAGGTTTTTTAAATTCTATTTGCTAACTGTTACTTACCTGTAATTGTTGATTTTTTTAGTGAATTTCTAAGATTTTTTAACTAGCAGTCGCATTTGCATAGTGATGGAGAAAAGGAGCTGGGCCTCTGACCAGCTCTCAGGAATTCTGCTGCGTAGGACTTACAGGAGGTTGAGGAGGGCCTCTTGGCCCCAAAGGTCCCTCTGTAGTAAAGTGGACTTCATCCCTCAACCAGTAGTGTGCCAGGTGGCATGTTTACAGAGTGGCAGAGAAAGGGGGCATGGCCTCCGAAGAGCTCTTAGGAATCCCACTGTGTGGGACTTACTGGAGGTAACAAGAGAGGTAGTTGGCCCCAAGGACGTCCTTGTGGGCCATCTATCCCTCCTGTTATCTCCAGTAAGTCCCACACAGCAGGATTGCTGAGCTCTGATACCAGGCCACTCCCCCTTTCTCCACCAGTCTGCAAACGCACCTCCTGGGGCGCTCTTGGTTGGGGGATGAAGTCCCCTTCACTGCTGGGGGTCCTTAGGGGCCAACTAGCCTACCTGTTACCTCCAGTAAGCCCAACACAGTGGGATTGCTGAGAGGTGGTTGCACACCACGCCCCCTTTCTCCACCACTCTGCAAAGTGCCTCCTGGTACACTGCTGCCTGGGGGATGAAGTTAAGTTTAGTCCTGAGGCCCTCAGGACGCAAAGGGACCTCATTGCCCCACCAGCAGTGCATTGAGAGGCGTGTTTGCAGAGTGGTTGGAAAAGGGGCGTGGCCTCCGACCACCTCTCAGCAATTCCACTGTGTGGGGCTTGCTGGAGGTAACAGGTGGACTTGTTGGCCCCTAAGGACCCTCAGCATCAAAGGGGACTTCATCCCCCAACCAAGAATGCGCCAGGAGGCACATTTGAAGAGTAGGGGGCGGGGCCTCCGGCAAGTTGCCAGCTTCGATTTGTTTTCCTATTTTAGGAAGGGGGCTGTGTTGCCCCCTTCCCTTGATCCTTTTTGGGCCCTAGGGACCCCATCACCCTGGGCCTGACTCATTTAAAAAAAAAAAAACTAGAACGGGAGGGGGCAGAGCCTCGGGCCCCCGGGGCTGGGCCATTTTTTAAATATATATATATATTTTTTTTTTTAGAAAGGGGGCTGTGTGGCCCCCCTTTCCTATGCCAGTCTGGGCCCCAGGGACCCCATCCCCCGGGGCCTGCCTTTTATTTTATTTCATTTTTTATTTTTGAAGGGAGGCCACATTGCCCCTCTCCTGAGGCCGATATTGCCCACAGGGACCCATCCCCCAGGCATGGCCTCATCATTGGCAACCACGGGGGAGCCTCAAGGCCCCCGCGGTCCCTGCCAGCTCCACGCCTCCTGTGGGAGCCGGCATTGCTTTTGGGCAGAGGGAGCTGCAAACATGCAGCTCCCTCTGCCCAAAAGCAATTCTGCTTTGCTTCACGGAAGCAAGAGCATTTTTCCTGCTCTCACTTCCATGAAGCAAAGCAGAGTTTGCTATTGCTTGGCGGATCGAATGGATCCATCGTATCCCTTTGGGTTAATCCCCCCTCCCCTGCATTCTCCAAATTATGTAACATTGGGAATGTATCTAACACTAATAGTTAAATTGGTGGTTGTATGGGGGAGATTGGATATCTTGGTTCTTGACTTGTCATCAGGTCTTAAACAATGTATTTTATGTAATTTCAGTTTTCTAACAAATTTATACAAATCAATTCTTACTCGTGCAGTCAATTCCTGTGTCAGGACAGAATGAAAGCCCTAATTTCAATGTCTCATATTCAATGTCAAAATACTTCTATTGGATAGATTCATTACTGTAAGTTCAGTAGCCATTATATTTCCTTCTGTGTTCGGCCCCTTGTTCCCATGATGATATTCTCTTCTTTGTCTGTGTGCTCTTTGTTTCTGGCTTTGGTTTTTGTATCTTTTCCTCTTCCTCTTGGCTTCCCTTTGAAAGATTGTTCGTGGTCTTTTGTATCATCCGAAGTTCCTCAGAAAAAGAAAACATTGTTTTTGCATTCTTGCTTAGATCTTCTACTGATCCAAGATCTGAGCTCAAATCTGTACCGGATTCTGACCTACCCTTGTCAAGAGCTCCAAGGATTCTATCTCTCACTAACTCCTGTCGTGCTTTGTCAAATTTCCTTGCGAAAGTCAAAATTCTCCCTCTTGCATAATCCTGTTCATCTCTCTGAAACTTGCATTGTTTTCTCAGGGTTACTTCTTTTTCATGTATCTTGACTCTCTAATTTGAACAATTTCAACATGTATTTAACTGTTTCCTGGTCCTGTTCTTTCTCCAATTCTTCCATTATCATTTTGATTTGCGCTGTTAATTCTCTGTGTTCGTCCCACGCATTTTTGATTAATATTCTTAGCATTGTCTTGGAGCATGAGTTCGTATTTTCTGCCCAATCTTTTAATAGTTCAGGTTTTGGTTTGGCAAGTGTTGGGACAATAAATATCATCAAGCCTCGTGGTATTCTTTCCACCTCCAAGTAATTTCCCAATGATTTCGGTTCTCACCATCAGCTGACCTCTCTTTTCCTCAGCCTTTCCAGCACATTGCCTTTCTGTTTAATGCTTGCAGCTGTCACACTTCCGTTTGGAACATCGCTAGTGAGCTGGCTCAGCCCCGCAGTTTTCAGTTTGAAAATGAGGAGAGCAGATGCTTCCCTTTCTCTCATACATTTGTCTGCCATTCTGTTATGTGTGTTCGCTCCTGTTGCCTGGGTAAATTACCCTCATGTATCCTGGTCACGTATGGAGCCATTCCGATTAATTGCTATTATCCTTTTCCTTTGCAGAAGGCATTCAAATCTTTCACAATGCAATCATTTCCAGTGACTACAAGCCGACACGATGACCCAGGCTGTAGTCCTGACCGGAAAAGTCAATCCTTCACTTTTGCTGTGACTGGCGGGTGCTCCATCCCTCTCGTTCCCCAAACGGCGTTGCGTAATGGAAGCGCCTCGCCACACAGATAGGATATGTATGTATGTATATATACATATATATATATATATATATATATATATATAAATTCACTGAAAAAACCATAGGTTTCGGGACGTTATAGTTAGAAATTAGCATTTAAAAAACCTTTGAAATTCACTGAATAAACCATAGGTTTCAGGGACGTTATAGTTAGAAATTAGCATTTAAAAAACCTTAGAAATTCAGTGAAAAAACCCCAGGTTTCAGGGACGTTATAGTTAGTTGGACATTTCACTTGTACAAAACCAGAGAAATTTGGCCATTATAGTTAGCTGAGCTAACTATAATTTGCGCCCCCGCAATGCACTGCTGATGACGTCACATATTACATCATTCATGACATGGTCAGTGACATCGTTGATGATATCACTGATGACATCTCAAATGACATCACTGATGACATCATCCAGTGACTGTGTCTTTCTGTAAAGTTTAAATATGTTTTATATATATATATGTATGCCAAGGTGCATTGAAGAATGCGTGGGTGTATAAGTGTCTGAATGGATGATTTAGTAGGTGCGTGACTGACTGTATAAGTGAGTGATTAAACATGTCTTACTGAATGCATGGGTTAGTGACTAAACTGTGTGAATGTCTGTATCAGTCTGTCAGTTGGTGTGTAAGCGGCTGCATGGGTTAGTGAGTAGCTACATGAGTGTCTATATGGGTTATTGATTGATTGTCTGAGTATCTGCATGGGTGCCTGAGTGTCTGTGTGGGTGGGTGGAGGGTTTGTGACTCTGTGCATAGATGTGTGAGTGGGTGATTCACTGGGTGTAAGGTTTCAAGAGTGCATCTGTGAAGGGCTGTATGGGTGGGTGAGTGTGTGTATGGGTGTGTTGGTGAGTGAATGAATGTCTCAGTGGTACATGTGTGAGTAACTATATATGTGAAAGGCAGTATATCTGAGTGTTGGAGTATATAAATGACTATATGTCAGAGTGAGTTATTGTGAGAGTGGCTGTATGGATGAGTGTGCACTTGTATTAATGATTGTAAAATAGAGTATGTGTTATCTTCTGTATGAATAAGTGAGGTGGTGTGTGTATAACTGTATAGGTGAGTAAATGGGAGTGTGAATGATTCTTTGCATGACTGACTAGGTGTGAGTAACTCTGGATTAGTGGCGGTGTGTGAGTGTCTGTATAGGTGTATGAGTGCATATGATAGTGCTGTATTGATGAGTGACTGCATGTATGAGTGACTGTATGGGTGAATTAGCGGATGTGTGTGTAGACCTAGGAATCACTGAATGGGTATGTAGTAACTGGTATTGGTGTGTCTATGGCTTTCGAAAATGGTAGTCTGTATTTTAGTGTGGGTGAATCAAAGGTTATATTAGGGTGTGACGAGGTGCATCAGATTATCATGTGGATGATGTCATCAGTGATGTCATCAGTAATGTCATTTGAGATGTCATCAGTGATGTCATCAGTGATGTCACTGACCATGTCATGAATGATGTAATATGTGACGTCATCAGCAGTGCATTGCGGGGGCACGAGTTATAGTTAGCTCAACTAACTATAAAGGCCGAATTTCTCGGGTTCTGTACAAGTGAAATGTCCAACTAACTATAAAGTCCCTGAAACCTATGGTTTTTTCAGTGAATTATTAAGGTTTTTTAAATGCTAAGTTCTAACTATATCGTCCCTGAAACCTATGGTTTTTTCAGTGAATTTCAAAGGTTTTTCAAATGCTAATTTCTAGCTATAACGTCCCTGAAACCTATGGTTTTTTCAGTGAAGTTCAAAGGTTTTTTAAATGCTAATTTCTAACTATAACGTCCCTGAAAACTATGGTATTTTCTGTGAATTTCTGAAGGTTTTTTAAATGAAAATTTCTAACTATAACGTCCCTGAAACCTGTTTTTTTAAAGTGAATTTCTAAGGTTTTTTTAAATGCTAATTTCTAAATATGCCTACAGAGGTAGGGCATGTGCAGAAAGAGGAAGAAAGGTGCAGATAGAAGCAAGAGAAATGCAGAAAGAGGCAACAGAAGTCCAGAAAGAGGAAGAAAAGTGCAGAAAAAAGCAAGAGTTATGTAGAAAGAACCAACAGAGGTGCAGAAAGAGGCCTTGTTGCAAAGTCATCCTGTGCCCTGGGCACCCCCCAACTTGTTGCTGACTGGTACTGGTGGTAACTGACTCTGACTGACCCTGGGCTCTGCCTAACCAGGCCCGGAGCCAGTGCTATGCTGAATGACACTTAGAATACAGTGAAAACACCTACATACACTAGGGTACACTATGGGTTGGGGTACACCTGTGATTGGCATGACCTCCCCTGTATGGCCCTAGTACATAGTAGGGCAGGGGGATTAAAACTACCACAAAGTCCCTAGCATATAATAGTGCATGGCAGTTTAGAGGCCAGCAGCCCTTTTCAGCACTTGCATGTGTGCACTGCTGAGCCTGAGGTCAGTTTAAAAGTAGCCCTGTGTGTGCAGAAAGAGGCAAGAGAGGTGCAGAAAGAGGCAGGAGAAGTACAAAAAGAAGCAACAGAGGTGCAACAAGAGGGAAGTGGGTTGCAGAAACAGGCAGAAGAGGTGCAGAAAGAGGGAACAGGGGTGCAGAAAGAGAAAAGAGGGGTGCCGAAAGAGGCAAGAGGGGTGCAGAAAGTTGCAAGAGAGGTGCAGAAAGAAGCACGAGCAGTGCAGTAAAAAACAACAGTGGTGCAGAAGGAGGCAAGAAGGGTACAGAAAGAGGCAAGAGAGGTGCACAAAGAGGGAAGAAGGGTGCAGAAAGAGGCAAGTGGGGTGCAGAAAGAAACAACAGAGGTGCAGAAAGAAGCAAGAGCAGTGCAGAAAGAACCAACAGAGGGACAGAAAGAGGCAAGAGGGGTGCAGAAAGAGGCAAGAGAACTGTAGAAAGAAGCAAAAGAGGTGCAGAAAGAGGCAAGAGAAGTTCAGAAAGAGGCAGCACAGGTGCAGAAACAGGCAGAAGAGGTGCATAAAGAGGAAACAGGGGTGCAGAAAGAGAGAAGAGGGGTGCTGAAAGAGGCAAGAGGGGTGCAGAAATTTGCAGGAGAGGTGCAGAAAGAAGCAAGAGGAGTGCAGTAAAAAACAACAGAGGTACAGAAGGAGGCAAGAGGGGGTACAGAAAGAGGCAAGAGCAGTGCAGAAAGAACCAAGAGACATGCAGGAAAAGGGCAGAAGGGTGCAAGAAGAGGCATGAGGGGTACAGAAAGAAGGAAGAGAAGTGAAGAAAGAAGCAACGAGGTGCTGAAAGAGGCACGAAGGGTGCTGAAAGAGGCAAGAGAAGTGCAGAAAGAAGGAAGAGAGGTGTAGAAATAGGCAAGAGAGTTGCACAAAGAGGGAAGAGGGGTGCAGAAAGAGGCAAGAGGGGTGCAGAAAGAAGCAAGTGAGGTGCAGAAAGAGGCAATAGAGGTGCATAAAGAGGCAACAGAGGTGCAGAAACAGGCAAGAGAAGTGTAGAAAGAGGCAAGATAATTGCTGAAAGAAGCAATAGCGGTGTAGAAAGAAGCAAGAGAAGTGGAGAAAGAGGCAAGTGAGATGCAGAAAGAGGCAAGCGAGGAGCAGAAAGAGGGAAGACGAGTGCAGAAAGAGACAAAAGGGGTGCAGAAAGAAGCAAGACAGGTGCAGAAAGAAGCATGGGAAGTGCAGAATGAAGCAACAGGGGTGCAGAAAGAGGCAAGAGAAGTGCAGACAGAAGCAACAGAGGTGCAGAAGGAGGCAAGAGAACTACAGAAAGAGGCAAGAGATTTGCAGAAACAGGAAAAAGAGGTACACAAAGAGGGAACAGGGGTTCAGACAGAGGCAAGAGAGGTGCAGAAACAGGTAAGAGTGGTACAGAAAGAGGCAAGAGGGGTGCAGAAATTTGCAAGAGAGGTGCAGAAAGAGCAAGAGCAGTGCAAAAGTACCAACAGAGTTGCAAAAAGAGGCAAGTGAGGTGCAAAAGGAGGCAAGAGAACTGCAGAAAGAGGCAAGAGAGTTGCAGAAACAGGCAAAAGGGGTGCAGAAAGAGGGAACAGGTAGGCAGACTGAGGTAAGAGAGGTAAGAAAGAGGGAAGAGGGGTGGAGAAAAAGGCAAGAGGGATGCAGAAATTTGGAACAGAGGTGCAGAAAGAAGCAAGAGCAGTGCAGAAAGAATCAACAGAGGTGCAGAAAGAGGCAAGAGGGGTACAAAAAGAGGCAAGTGAAGCATAGAGCGAAGCAAAAGAGGTGCAGAAAGAACCAACAGAGGTGCAAAAAGAGGCAAGAGGGGTGCAGAAAGGGTTAGGAGAGGTGCACAAAGAGGCAAGAGGGGTACAGAGAGAGGCAGGAGGGGTGCAAAAAGAAGGAAGAGAACTGTAGAAAGAAGCAACAGAGGTGCTGAAAGAGGCAGGAAGTGTGCAGAAAGAGACAAGAGAGGTGCAGAAAGAAGCAACAGAGGTACAGAAAGAGGCAAGAGAGGTGCAGAAAGAGGGAAGAGAGGTGTAGAAAGAGGCAAGAGTGTTGCACAATGGGGGAAGAGGGGTGCAGAAATAGGCAAGAGAAGTGTTGAAAGAGGCAAGAGAGGTGCAGAAGGAGTCAAGAGAACTGCAGAAAGAGGCAAGAGAGTTGCAGAAAGAGGCAAGTGAGGTGCAACAGGAGGCAAGAGAACTGCAGAAAGAGGCAAGAGAGTTGCAGAAACAGGCAAAAGGGTTGCATAAAGAGTGAACAGGTGGGCAGACTGAGGCAAGAGAGGTGCAGAAAGAGGGAAGAGGGTTGCAGAAAGAGGCAAGAGGTGTGCAGAAAGAAGCAACAGAGGTGCAGAAAGAAGCAAGAGAGATGCAGAAAGAAGCAACAGAGGTGCAGAAAGAGGCAAGAGAGGTGCAGAAAGAGGTAAGAGAAGTGCAGAAAGAAACAACAGAGGTACAGAAAGAGGCAAGAGAAGTGTAGAAAGAGGCAAGAGAGGTGCAGAAACAGGCAGGAGAGGTGCAGAAAGAGGGAACAGGGGTGCAGAAAGAGGCAAGACGGGTACAGGAAGAAGCAAGTGAGGTGCAGAAAGAGTCAACAGAGGTGCAGAGAGAGGCAAGAGAAGTGCAGAAAGAGGCAAGAGAGGTACAGAAAGTGGAAGAGATGAGCAGAAAAAAAGAAAGTTGCAGAAAGAAGCAACAGAATTGCAGAAAGTGGCAAGAGAGGCGCAGAAAGAAGCAAAAGTGGTTTGCACACCATTAGTACCAATTTAACACCCACATTTAGCAATAAGTAACAGGTGACAATTCTAGGTTTGCAAAGGGCCTTCCACCACACTGTAACACTTGTAGCTGCATTTTTGGTAACGTTTGAGCCGTTTGAGCTAGAAACAAGGCTTTTTTTGTTCAAATCTGCAGATTAGGCAGGCAGATGATGGATTATGTGGCTAATGCGGAAAATGTATAATTATGCGAAAGTCGGTGCAGCCAAACAGTCACATAATTCCAGTGGCCCTGCTCATACCTCTGACTAGGTCCAGAAGTGCTCCTTGTGAGAAGTTGGC
>CAWUFW010032367.1:0-14036 GCA_963921515.1 Calotriton arnoldi | reverse complement strand
ATCTCGGTCGGAGGCGCACCCAATACTATTCGGTCGGGAAAAAAGCCATGCGAAAGCCAGTTTCCCGACCGATCCGTACAGTACACCGAACGAGCAAGTACGATGCGCACAACAGCAAAAATCCCGGCCGAGCCGTACTCACCCAAACCAGGTCCTGTTCTCCGACCGAGGCGAATCCGGAAACGCCGAATCGAGTCGCACGGAAGGGAAAATGCAGCCCCGTCCGGCCGGACAAGTACGATGCGCTTTCCGTACGCGCCGAACCCGTCGCTACGCACGGCACGTCAAAGCATCCGGGAGAGGCGCACATAAGCTCCGAATCGCGCCACAACACGATCCACGGCTACGAGACGAACACAGCACCGACGAGGACGACGCGAAGCGACGAGGACGAAGCCAAGCGACGAGGACGACGCGAAGCAACGAGAAGGACGAACGACACGAACCAACCATGAATCCCTTCGTCCCGATCATACCAATATTCTACATCTACTACCGGAACAGGCACGGACGCGTACGGCGCAGAAGGTAAGTCAGACACCAACCACAAAACACATACAACACGTACACGACACATCACACACATACACTGGGAATCTGAATATACTTACACCAGCAACAGCAGCACCATAGGGGCGGGATGCCCATCACCAATGCCACATATGCACACAGGGGCCTGAATGCGCGCCACCACCCCAACCCAGGGGGGGCTGGATGCCAACCACCACAACCACCCTCAACCAGGGGGGGCAGGATGCCTACCACTACTACCACCCTCACCCAGGGGGGGCAGGATGCCCACCACTACTACCACCCTCACCCAGGGGGGCAGGATGCCTACCACTACTACCACCCTTAGCCAGGGGGGGCTGGATGCCTACCACTACTACCACCCTCACCCAGGGGGGGCAGGATGCCTACCACTACTACCACCCTCACCCAGGGGGGGCAGGATGCCCACCACTACTACCACCCTTAGCCAGGGGGGCTGGATGCCTACCACCACCCTTAGCCGGGGGGCTGGATGCCTACCACTACTACCACCCTCAACCAGGGGGGCAGGATGCCTACCACTACTACCACCCTCACCCAGGGGGGCAGGATGCCCACCACTACTACCACCCTTAGCCAGGGGGGCTGGATGCCTACCACCACCCTTAGCCAGGGGGGCTGGATGCCTACCACTACTACCACCCTCAACCAGGGGGGGCAGGATGCCTACCACTACTACCACCCTCACCCAGGGGGGCAGGATGCCCACCACTACTACCACCCTTAGCCAGGGGGGCTGGATGCCTACCACCACCCCTTAGCCAGGGGGGCTGGATGCCTACCACTACTACCACCCTCAACCAGGGGGGCAGGATGCCTACCACTACTACCACCCTCACCCAGGGGGGCAGGATGCCCACCACTACTACCACCCTCACCCAGGGGGGGCAGGATGCCCACCACTACTACCACCCTTAGCCAGGGGGGCAGGATGCCTACCACTACTACCACCCTCACCCAGGGGGGGCAGGATGCCCACCACTACTACCACCCTTAGCCAGGGGGGCAGGATGCCCACCACTACTACCACCCTTAGCCAGGGGGGGCTGGATGCCCACCACTACTACCACCCTTAGCCAGGGGGGCTGGATGCCTACCACTACTACCACCCTCAACCAGGGGGGGCAGGATGCCTACCACTACTACCACCCTTAGCCAGGGGGGCAGGATGCCCACCACTACTACCACCCTTAGCCAGGGGGGGCTGGATGCCTACCACCACCCTTAGCCAGGGGGGGCTGGATGCCTACCACTACTACCACCCCCACCCAGGGGGGCAGGATGCCTACCACTACTACCACCCTCACCCAGGGGGGGCAGGATGCCCACCACTACTACCACCCTTAGCCAGGGGGGCTGGATGCCCACCACTACCACCCTTAGCCAGGGGGGCAGGATGCCTACCACTACTACCACCCTCACCCAGGGGGGCAGGATGCCTACCACTACTACCACCCTTAGCCAGGGGGGCAGGATGCCTACCACTACTACCACCCTTAGCCAGGGGGGCTGGATGCCTACCACTACTACCACCCTTAGCCAGGGGGGCAGGATGCCTACCACTACTACCACCCTCACCCAGGGGGGCAGGATGCCCACCACTACTACCACCCTTAGCCAGGGGGGCCGGATGCCCACCACTACCACCCTTAGCCAGGGGGGCTGGATGCCTACCACTACTACCACCCTTAGCCAGGGGGGCTGGATGCCTACCACTACTACCACCCTCACCCAGGGGGGCAGGATGCCCACCACTACTACCACCCTTAGCCAGGGGGGCAGGATGCCCACCACTACCACCCTTAGCCAGGGGGAGCATGGATGCCCACCACTACCTACCACCCTTAGCCAGGGGGCTGGATGCCTACCACTACTACCACCCCCACTCATAGGATGGACAATGCATGACACAACAAGCACACCACAACCTAGGGAATGCAAGATTAAGACATCCCCCCACCACCATGACAAGCGTGTGAGCAGGCTGTGTCAAATGCCTACAACACCGAACATGACATTGAACATACAATGTGACCCCCTAGCACATGTGCCACACATATATGTGTGTGGCACCCACAATGCAAGCAGCCCATGACCATTGTGGCAATGGGGCCTAAACCCCCATCATCACAGTGACCAAAAGGCAAGTGTGGGGTCCATAGCTGAAGCACATTTTGACCATTGTGGCAATGGGGCCTAAACCCCCATCATCACAGTGACCAAAAGGTAAGTGTGGGGTCCATAGCTGAAGCACAGTTTGACCATTGTGGCAATGGGGTCTAAACCCCCATCATCACAGTGACCAAAAGGCAAGTGTGGGGTCCATAGCTGAAGCACATTTTGACCATTGTGGCAATGGGGTCTACACCCTCATCATCACAGTGACCAAAAGGTAATTGTTGACAAAGAAAGAGCTGCAACTGCCAAACTGCATGGATCATTCCTGGTCACAGAACCAAAAACTCATCTGTGGCAAAGTAGTGTATGTGTCCCATTGCAACATAAATTGGGGGAGCCAAATACTGCAGTGCAAATGAAACATTCCTTTGGCCATGTGCAGACAAACAACACCCATGGTGGCTGAGACCGTCAACAGTCATCAATGACACAATGACAGAAGTGACCATCAGAATGCAGAACCACATATTTGCACCAATGGGCACACAAATGCAGATACCCTGTGGAGACAGCAGATGTGAGGTGAACAGATACCATACCATGGCAGCAATGGGACACACAAACCATGATCACTGTGCTGACCGATGACCTAGGAGTCCCAGGGACAGCAGGGGAAACACACCAAACAACATACAGCCAATGGCACACCCAAGATATGCCAATGCAGTGGTGCAGATGCACAAACACAAACAGGCAGACCAACACTGTCATCATACACAGCAGGTGAGGGGTGGGGGTGCCATTGTCCCCAGGCAACAACACAACACATGAGGAGAGCTGAATACCAATCATACAGATGTGCATACACTGCCACACTAAGGTAACTCATGGATCCAAATCCCCTATGTGGGCAAGCAGGCATTGACAGGTGAGAGGGAGCACAAAACACACATGTCACACAGGCACGTAGGAACAACAACTGACACAGCAAGTCACAGACACACCACAGCACCACCCCCAGGGCCCCCACAATGTGGTGACCCTGGGCTGAAGAAAAATACCACTGTGATGACAAAGCTAAATGTCGTTCACACTGTGAACCACAGTCAGGTGTCCTGAGCAACTAACTACCATCACACCTACACAAGCACAAATCAATCAGCATGGCCAGTAAGCCAAGGCCAACATGGAGGCAGGGGACTAGCCGGGCAACAACTCTCATCTGCACACACTCAACACCACACCCCTCGACCTCCAACAATGTGCAGCAGTGAAGTACACATGCACTGGTGACATTGCACATGCACCCATTACTATTCCAGGGTGGTGGGTGGGAACCAAGGTGTAGAAACACATCACACATGGACACTCAACAAGACTCCTGAATGTCTGACACACTGCACACTACGCTGTACATGGACATGACGGCAATACCACACCGACCAATGGGATCCCAGCCACAGTCACACACCAATGAAGAAACCAAGGTCACCCACAAAGAACACACATAGACAACAACCAACATTGCAGCCCGGACCCTAAGGAGTGCCAGCAGTCACACACACAACGTGTCACAATCACTGAAAGATAACACAAACTGGAAATCACATGACAGGGGCAAACAACAAGTGCCAAAGGGAAACCTGACTGTGACCCATCTGCGTCAGCACACAAACTCTGCCCTGACAGCAAACACACCTATGGGTGACACCCTGATGACCAGTAATGTGCCATGCACCCACATCACAGAGAACACAGGGAGAAGACTTTGGGGGAACATAGCTCAAGTCAGCAAGCATCACAAACAGGTACAACACTAGGGATCACAGCATGCGCAGATGAATGGAAGTGAACACACAGACATGCACATACAACACACACCTTGGGCGCAGGCAATGTCACACGTGTACACACTGCCATGAGGGGACTCCACTCCTGTGTGAGGAAAGCTGTGCCATATGTTGCCTCAGTAGGGCCCCATCATGTCAGCTGAGCACTTGGTCACACAATCAACAATTAGCACCAAATGAGGGCTCCCATCACATCAGCCTGGTCATGGATGTGCCAACGGAATCATCAGCACAGATCCAACACACTTGTATAGCAATGTTGCACTGACTACACGGATGAGTCCCTCCCCATTGATGCCCAAACCTGCATGTCCACTGGAGATGGCAACACGGTCAGGGAAGTAGACAAATGCAACGATGGCAGGCACAACAGATGTGCAGGGGTGGAAGCCACAGATGTGAAATTGCCAATGTAAGTAGGAAACCCATTGCCAAATACTGAACACATGACACCCTCAGATGCTGCTATTGATGACATGGATACACCACATGATAGGACACATTCCCCCTGGACCACATGGGTTCCTGCACAGTAACACTTCATAATCATGAGACCAGATATCACCATCACTGCAGCAAGGGCATGGTTAGCTGCACCAACAACATGTACATCTGAAGCATGAGCACTAGAGAAAAGAAAGTTGCTTTATTCAGCATATGTGTTGAGGCCAAACGAAGTCCTGAAAAAAGAGCAAAGGCCAATGGCCAGTCCATTGTCAAAGTTCAAACAGGGTGACACTGGCAGATGTCACCCTACGCATGCCTGCACAATACCAGGGACAATCCACTAGGAGGGGCAACCGGGGGGCAGGCCAGGCACCGCAGGGACAGGATCAGGGCTCACCAGGGGGAGTCAGGGAAGGGGTGGTGGGTGCTGGAGAGCCACTGACAACTGCAGTGGAGGTGTCTGACATGGTGTGTGCCGGCACAACTGGGGGGCATGACACAGATGTCGTGGGTGCCGGCACAACTGCAGTGGACCCTGCAGATGGGGTGGACAGGTCCGCCACTGCAGTGCCCAAGTCAGACAGGGCGGTAGTGGACTCCACTGCAGTGCCTACCTCCAGGGGAGGAGAATGGGGAACAGGCAAGGTGGGTTGGACAGAGGGGAGGACACCCTCACCACATCAGTGGCACAGACAAGCGCAGCGGGGGTGTGGTGCTGGGAGAGCAAGTGGCAGGGGGAGAAGGCCGGAGCATCTTGGGGATGGTATATCTGTGGGTGGGGGAACCTGGGGCAGGGTGTGGTGGGGGCACCTGTGCAGTGGGGGCCTGAGGGATGGAGGACGGAGACCTTGTGCCTGAGCTGCAGGGCGGTGGCGGGGTCTTGCTCTTAGCACTCCGGGGGGACTTGCGGGTGGGGGCCTCAGTCCGTCTGCGCCTGGGGGAGGGTGTCCGGGGGCGAGGGGCACTCTGCTCCGTGTGGGTGGGCTTCCTCTTCCCCCGGGATGCTGGAGCAGCTTCATCGGTGGGGAAGAGGCCGAGGTCACAGAGGAAGAGCTGCTGTGACTTTGGGGTTGCAGGTGAGGCAAGGGAGGGTGCTTTGGAGGGAGAGGGAACTGAGGACTGCGCAGTGCATGTGGATGCGTGTGTGTGTTCCAGGGCCCCATCCCCTGTGAGTCTGGCTTCAGTCCCCTGAATGTGCTTGCGTGTGCGTTTTGTCATTGGCGTGTGTGTCAGTGTGCTGGATGTGTGTGTGCTGGTGTGTGCCAGTGTGTGTGTGCCTGGGATGGGTAAGGTGCTGGGGAGTGTGGATGGAGCAAAGGCAGGAGGGGTGAGGGACCGTTTGAGGAGGGACACTGCTGCCGTCAGGGAGGAGTCCATGGACCTATTGCCCCTCTGTAGGTCAGACATGCCCGATGAGATGCCCTCCATGAACGACACCAGCTGAGTCAACAGCGCGGTGTGCGCATGGAGGACACTCAGCATGGCTGTCTGCCCTACATGGAGCTGGCGAAGGAGGTACACAGACTCCTCACTCAGGGCAGCAGGGGACACAGGGGCAGGGGGTGCGGTGCCTGGCCCAAAGGAGACACGCTCCCGGACATGGGAGCCTCCACGGACCTGGGGAATGGGAGCCGATGGGAGGGCGGTGGTGGTGCTGGTGGTGGCGGGGACAGCAACACTAGCTGGGGTGTGGTGGCTGCTGACACCCGCCTCCACAAGGGAGTCATCCTCCGAGTTGCTCTGGTCCTCAGCTGAGGTGGATGCTGCTGAGGACTCCTCGGTGTGGCTCCCCTCGCCCTCCGTGCCACTGGGTCCCTCCGACCACTCCTCGGCTGCTGACCCAGTCTGGCTCTCCGGCTCCTCCTGGTCCGTGGAGCTGTCCCCTTCCGTGGCCGTGGATGTATCTGCAAACAATGGGGAAACAGACAGACATCAGTCACCTGCACATAACGCACACACCACTGTGAGCACAGCACATCACAGAGCAAGCCCTGGCATCATTAGTTGTACATTGCTAAAAGTGCACTAATTGAACAGGAGAAGTCAATTGTCAGTCTGATGCCAAGCATGGCACTCACATCCCACATGGCCTTGCACCCATCTGTCTGGTGTCTGTTGGATTGCAACACCCCAGTGTTGACACATGCACCAAGTACACAGTAGTTGGACAGTGCAGAGGACACGGTGTGGACACATCACAGCTCTTGCCACTGAGTCAGTACAGGTTTACGGATGTAAGGGATGCCCAGAGTCAAATAGGAAATGCATGTGATGCATACCAGCGACAGACACCATGATGCACCCATGTCCTGATAGCCAGCGCCACTATGGTGTGCATGTAGCACATGTCACTCCCCTGCAGGATCACCAATCAGTAGACACATGCCATGGCGGAGGCATGACTGCAAAGTCATACATCACTGTCTCAGTGATGTATGACTTTGCAGCCAGACAACAACACTCTGCACTGTGTCACAATAGTAGGTCATGGGGAATGCAAGTCCTGGAGCTGCACAAGTGCACATGTACATCCCCCCCACAACACATCCTCTTAACCCTCATCTGTCCAGGTCATACCTATTGGACATATGGGAGACCTGTGACACTACCCTACATGTCAGAATACAGGCATTGTGTAAGCAATGGACCCACCCATGATGCCCACCACAGAGTCAGGGAAACAGATGCTGTCTCCCACCTTGAGTCAAGCAAACTGCAAGGACACAGTCCTAAGTGACAGAATTCCCTGCATGTAAGGGCCACACCTGGGTATCAGATGAGGAGTGGGCAGTGCACAATAGAGGGACATGGCTCCTGGACAACATGACTGCTGTACTGTGGCAGTTCAACCTGGCCCGAGGAGGGCACATAACATGTTAGACAGAGTACACAGTGCAGTCTTTGACTCACCCCCTCCTTGCTGCTCTCTGGCCTTCAGCTGCCCATCCAGGTCTGGAAAGACCACCGCCAGGATCCTGAGCATGTGGGGGGTCAGGGTCCGTGTTCCGCCCCTCCTGCGAGGAGGCGACAGCTTCAGCTGGACCCGTGCAATCCTCCGGGTCCAGCCCCGAAGGTCCTGCCACCTCTTTTGGCAGTTGCGGATCCGGCGCTTGTAGACCCCCACGGACCGGACAGCCCGGACGATGTCCTTCCAGATCTCATGCTTCCGATGGGCAGAAGCCTGTCAGGATGACAAAGTGATAAGGACATTACTACACATGCAACATATCCGTGCATGACACAGTTGCATATACATGTCGCAATCACAGGGGCACATGGTGTACCCAGGCAGTGCACGGCTGCCCATGGACAGTTTTCCAGAAGTCACTACATGGTATCATAGCATGGGGAGTAAAACCCTGTTCAGAAGCACTGTCACTGCACCATACCTGTCCAGTGCAAGTCACTACACACTATGGGGGGTGACAACTACTCAGTGAGCCTGCTAGCCAGTGGTGTGCTGACTCTCAGCCTTGCTAGTCAGACAAAATGCACATTCAGAAAGGCAGTGCACAGAACACTCACCTGCTCCCCTGGTGTCCCATACAGCTTGCTGTACTGTGGAAGTAGGCTGTCCAGCAGGGCCTGGTTCTCTTCAAGGCTGAAGGCTGGGGCTCTCTCCACAGTACGTGCCATTGCAGGGTCCAGAGGGGCAGAGACAGCAGCAGTGCAGTGGCAGATGTCGTCCTGGAGCATGTAGTGCAGGCAAGTGGGCTCTCAGGGGAACATGCAGCAATATATATGTGCTGGAGAGGCAGATACTGTCCCTTGTGTCCAAAGTGATAGGTCCAAGTCGTTTGCATCTTCTGAATCTGGCCAATCCATGGAATAGCAGCACCAAAACACGCCCACAGCATCCTTCAAATCTTCAACTTCATGACATACATTATTTTGCAACATTGTTGTGGGTGACCAACTGATTTTCCAGCAACCGACTCGTTCGAATATTCAAAAACGCGTCCGTTGCCAGGCAAGCCCATTGTCAATGGGTGCGCACCGATCGGTCCATTGCTGTTCAACGCGCACAGGGGTACAACGCGTACCCGCACACATTGAAAGCAATGGGCCGGCCGGAGGCACCGATCGGTCCATTGCTGTTCAACGCGCACAGGGGTACAACGCGTACCCGCACACATTGAATGCAATGGGCCGGCCGGAGGCACCGATCGGTCCATTGCTGTTCAACGCGCACAGGGGTACAACGCGTACCCGCACACATTGAATGCAATGGGCCGGCCGGAGGCACCGATCGGTCCATTGCTGTTCAACGCGCACAGGGGTACAACGCGTGCCCGCACACATTGAATGCAATGGGCCGGCCGGAGGCACCGATCGGTCCATTGCTGTTCAACGCGCACAGGGGTACAACGCGTACCCGCACACATTGAATGCAATGGGCCGGCCGGAGGCACCGATCGGTCCATTGCTGTTCAACGCGCACAGGGGTACAACGCGTACCCGCACACATTGAATGCAATGGGCCGGCCGGAGGCACCGATCGGTCCATTGCTGTTCAACGCGCACAGGGGTACAACGCGTACCCGCACACATTGAATGCAATGGGCCGGCCGGAGGCACCGATCGGTCCATTGCAGTACAACTGCATCACTGTACATGTGACTGGCATATGTCAGCATGCCTGTCTCAGATGGACATATGCCAGCCACAGATAGCTCCCAGGGAGTGAGGGGCACACCTACATCCACGACAGCCTGTCCAAACCTTATCATAAGGCATGTAAGGCTGCATTTCCTATTGTGTGTATGTTGGTGTACATGTTGTCCTGTGGGTGTCACCTGTGGGCAGCCACCCCCAGGCTGTGCACGTGTTCATGGGGACAGGATCATGGGTGTTACGTGTACGTGACCACTGTGATGTGCAACTGTTCATATCTGTGCATGTGCCATGGTCACATTTCACAGTGGTGTTTGTGTATGTCATGTCACATACCCCGTGAGTCCCATGTGGGACGGTATGTTTGAGCCAGGGTGTCCCAGTGGCACAATAGTGATGGCCCTCCACAGTCTTTGTGCATGTAGTGTTTACAATGTCTCTGATTTCATGTGCACAATGGGAGACAGTCTCCACATCCACGTTGTGTGTGCATGGACTCTGATGTTGTGCGTGTGTGTCACAGACGTCCATGGCTCTCCTGCCATGGCAAGTGTGGCCACTACCTGTGGGGGTCATGTTTGTTTTGTTGTGGTGTACACATGATACTCCAGGTGATGCCAGTGTCCATGTGGCATTACAGGGTCCCTGGGAATGTGCCTGTCGTTGAGCTGTGGTGCCTGGGGCACATCTGTCCTCACATGTCACTGGGGGTGACTGTGACACAGCATCATGATATCCAATGGGCCAACCTGGGACAAATTGATGCCACCTGTAGGACCGTGTTGACAGATGTTGGCCATGTATGTACCATAAATGTCGTTCCGGTACTGCACACTTCATGTAGTTGTGCCTCATGATGATGTATGTTGGGATCTTGAGTGTGTTCAATGCCGCATATGTGGGGTGACTGACGATCTTGCTTACTTCTCCTCTGCACTGCAGGGCTCCTGCTGTCCATCGGCCATTCCCAGACCTGGCAACGATGGTGGAACGGGACAGCATCCGACGGTACCGCTTCACCAGGCAGCTGATTGAGGATTTGGCAGTGCAGTTGTCCCCACATTTGCAGCCTGGCCGGCCGTATCCTACAGCGCTGACCCCCAAGGTGAAGGTGATGGCAGCCCTACACTTCTTTGCCACCGGTACCTTCCAACATACTGTGGCGTCTGCTGGTGGGATGTCACAGACCATGTTCAGCCGTGTGCTCCGCGATGTTTTGGCGGCAATGTTGCTCTTCCTGAACCGGTACATCTATTTCCCTAGACTGCGACGACTCACTGACGTGAAGAGTGACTTTTATGCCCTGGGGAGGATGCCGCATGTCATTGGCTCCATTGATGGGACACATGTGGCTTTGGTGACCACCACAGGCCCAGGAGCAGGCCTACAGGAACCGCAAGCACTACCACTCGGTCAATGCACTGGTGGTGTGTCTTGCAGACATGACCATCACACACGTGTGTGCCCGTTTCCTGGTTCAGCACACGATGCCTTTGTGATGAGGAGTAGTCGCATCCCCAGGTTGATGGCACAGATGCAGAACCAGCGTGCCTGGCTTGTCGGTGTGTACTGACTTTGTGCCATTGTGTGTGATCTGATCTGTAGTATTCCGCCCACTTTTCCAAGTCAGCTGATGTGCACTTGTCTGTCCGTAGGTGACTCGGGATACCCCAACATGCCGTGGTTGCTGACACCCCTCAGGAACCCTGTGACACCTGCCCAGATGCGCTACAATGAGGCACATGGTCGGACCAGGAGAGTGATTGAGCGGACCTTTGGTCTCCTGAAGAGCCGCTTCCGCTGCCTGGACAAGACCGGAGGGTCCCTCCCATATGCCCCTGCGAAAGTGTGCAAGATTATCATCGTCTGCTGCATGCTCCACAACCTGGCAGTGCGGAAGGAGTTGCCTCTCATCCAGGATGACGATGACCAACATCCGCCACCTGTGGAGGATCCTGGCCTGGACCACGATGCCAGTGACGATGATGATGATGATGGTGATGGTGATGTCCGCACACAGCTCATCACCAACTTCTCTAGCTGAATGTGAGTATCCTGAGGTGTCATGTGAATGATGTGAGTTGGCATGATGTGTGGGTGGTGCTCTGGTGCTGTTGGAGTGTGTCCATGGGCTACTTGACAGGATGTGTGTTGCGATGTGTGGTGACAGGTGGGCTGTACTCCCCAACAGTGTTGACATGCTAACTTGGTTCTGGGTGGGTATCTTGTAACATGTATTGTGCATGAGTTTTGCTGTTCTGTCCTGTACTGCATTGCTTTTGACTGTGTGTCATTTCTGTCCTTCACAGGGTACTTTCAGATTCGTTTGGTGAACTGTGTCCACCGACGACGTGATTGCACATCCAGGCTGGTAGCTGTTGTGTCCCTACAGGGTGATGTGCGCCACACCCATGGACTTCCTTCAGTCTACAGTTGTTGACTGTGTGCCCGCTGCCAGGTGGGATTACCTTGCATCTGTAGTGGTTACAGCATGTTGCAACTGTGTAATAAACCTGTGCTTCACTTTGTGATGTGCGTTGTCTGTGGTCACACATTTGACTGCCATTTGCTTACTGCACCTGTGGGCTACTTGACTACAACTGGGAATGGGTGTGGTGTCTGTGCATTGCACCGTCTTCCTGGCAACATCACAGTGTAGGCAATGAGTCAGATGGCCTAGGTGTGTATGTGTTGTGTAGCCCTGGTGGTGTGTCTCCCTCATATGTGTCACGTTGCCTGTACTCACATGCCTGTGTTGTCCTTGCTGTTGCAGTTCGCATACACTGTGTAATTTTGCAGTTCATCATCCCCATAACAGCACCCACGTTGGAATCACGACAGAGGCAAGTATGGTGTATTAGTGTGTTTATTGTGATAATAGTGCATAGGATGGATTGTGCTGTACATGAATCTTGCAATCCCAAGTTCCTAGATGAATAGAAAGTCCAGGTAGACAGGATCCCCAGTATCGGGGCCACTGTTGTCTGACACATTGTTCCAACTTATACCCCCATGCAATGTGTGGGAGTAGTGTTGCCATCAACAGGGTGAACAGTCTGTGCACACAAAAGGCGAAAATCCAGAACAGGTTCAGGCTTCCTGGGAGTTGCGCTTGGCCATCAGCCTCTCACTTTCCCCTCCTCGGACGACCCCTCTTCTTGGGGGGGGCCCTCAAGTGCAGGCTGCTGCGGTGCAGGGGACTCTCCGCCAGAGTCCTCCTCCCTCCCTGTGGCAGTTGCAGTTTGTTCGGTACCAGATGTTGTTGGCACACAGGGAGGTGTGGACTGGTTGCTGTTCATCTGGCGGAGGCATTGTAAAATGTCCCTGTGCACCGCCGTCATCTCATGTAGTACATCCCACTTGGACTCCACGCGGGTCATGTGGGAGTCCACACGTGACATGTGGGAGTCCACACGTGACATGTGTGACTCCACTTGGGACATGTGGGAGTCCAAGCGGGCATGATGGGCAGCCTGCTGCTGTTTAATGTCTCTGAGGAGCCCCACTACCTGGCTGAGCTCTCCGGTGCTGGACTGGTACGCATCAGCTATGCGTACCAGTTGTGGGTCTTCATGCACACCAGCAACGTCTGCAAGCAGCGACCTCTGTCTCCCACCCTCCCACCACCCCTGCTGACATGTGCAGTGTGTGCAGTTGCACGCACAGATAACCCTGGTCCACCTGGGGTTGGTGGTGGTGGTGGTGTCCATGGCCCCAGGTTGGTCCAGGGTCACTGCGCTGGTGTTGTTCCTTATTCTGTCCATGTCGGCAGGGATGGTATTCGTGGTGACAGTCGTTGGAGGGGTGGGTGCAGGGGGTGCAGCTGGTGGACCTGCTGGTGCTGCAGCTGGTGGTCCTGCTGGTGCAGCATGTTGACTTGCACCGGATGTGCCAGGTTGTTCTTCATCGTCCGAGGAGGACAGAGGCTGTACGACGCCAGTGAGCTCGGCATCCTCTTGAGCCTGGGACTGGGACTCCTCAGCGTCTGCTGCTGTGTCCCTATCATCACCTGTTTTTGGGAGACACAAACAATGTATGTCATGTTTCTGCAGGCATCAGTGGTTGACACACCTGACAGTTGTGACTGTGCCTCGGGGTGCGGGCCTGTACATTGTATTGTCCTAAGTCGTCACAGTCAGGGGTTGATATTGGTGTGGCACATTGTCCTGCATTATTTGGGCATTTCTATGTATTCTCTGGGGTGTGAACATGGTCTGCATTGATTGTGTTTGGTTGACAGCCAGACCTCCTTCCCACCCACCCACCCACCCAGTCAGTTATCCCACCATGGAACGTGCTTGCATTGCAGGGAGTGTAAGTTGTCTCTCAGGATGTCAGTCAGTGGTGTCCTGCTGTTTGTTGGTGCACAGTTGGCAGCAGGGCCTTGTGCTCCCCACAGCAGTAGCCAGTGTCAGCCATCTTGTGAGTCCTTCTCCACTCCCTGTGATGTGAGCA
>CAWUFW010032366.1:0-14039 GCA_963921515.1 Calotriton arnoldi | reverse complement strand
GTGTTGCCGTTCAGTTACGTGTGTACTGAAGTGCAGGCTTACATTCCGGACATGGGGGGTAGTTGGATTGGCGACTAGTTGCAGTACACACGGGACACGTCTCTTCCTTTCCACATCTGGGTCATCCCTTGTACTTACTGACAGTGATACAGTCATCTTCGCCCCAGCCCTCATGTCCTCCCCTCGCTCCCCCAATATGCATGCTCACCTGCGAGGCTAGCGCCTGCACAGGCAGCCCCAAGCTCGCACCAGAGAGGGCAAGGAGTGTATGTGTGGGTCCAGTTGCACGAGTGGGCTGTCTCAGGGTATGATGTGTGGCGGGACGCCGTCCACCTGCGTGGTGCCCCAAATGGAGACCCGGCCTGCATGGACTATGCATCACAGTCTTCGCCTTCCGGATCCGCCACCTGCGACACCCAGTGGCTGTGGCTGCCCTTGCGGCCAGGCCGCGTCCGTCTGTGGCTGATGGCCCACACATTCACTCTTTGGCCTCTCTGGGGAGGGCTCGGGGGTGGTGGCGCACGCGCTTGCACTTAGTCGCAATGGCATGTGGCGTGGTTGGTATGATGGGCAATGGATGGGATGGTGCGAGCCACCTCCCGTGACGTCAGTGCTGCTCGTGCTGTGGTGCGTCCCCCTACACTTCCATTTGACTTGTGCCATGCTAGACGTTGAGGTTCTATTGCCTGCGTGATATGACCAGGAGGAGCGCGAGGAGACCTCTCACACACCATGCTCCACTGCCATCCCGTGCCCTGTATCGCCTGTGCGGATTGACTATGTTGGGGTTACACCTGGTCGACTGGGGCTGTGTGTGCCTTGTCAAGGGGCATGGCGGGCGCACAACAGGATCCAGCTTGTCCACAGAGGGTGGGCTGAGGTGCGCCTGGTACCGCTTTGTACGTGTGCCCGGCTGCTGTGCACACACGTGTTCACTCCCCCCGACAGGTGTCCTCTCACAATGCCCAGGGAAGCGGTGGTGTACTGTTCATGACCCCTCCCAACACGGCGTGCTCCAACTTGGCATGTGCGCATCTACCCGTCGCACCCACCCACCTGAGCACTGCGTCCATACGACTTCACACGACACATGTGTGTCTTCCACAGTAGTGCTACTCATTTGCGTTGACATCCAATACCAGTGGACTACATGGTCATGTCACGACTGCCGTGTACTTCACATACTCTCATCCTCTCTCATTCGTACTTGTGAAATGAGTCAGCGGAGACAGTTTTGGTTTCAAACATTATATTGAGTCTTCTGTCCTCTGTGATGCAGTATAGTGGACACTACTGGCAGCGGAATACATGTTGAGGATATACTGAGCATGATTGCAAATGGGATAGGGTGTGGGGTTACATGTGATTGGCTGTTGCATGTGGGATGTGGGCTTCAGAGTGACATCTGCTTGGCCAAGGCTGTGCTAATGTACATTTACGTATAGCTGCGGAGCTGCGGACTTTGACACAGACGGTATACATGTAGCCTACCAGACCGCTTGGCATCATGGGCACAGTCCATCTCAGTTCCATGTGACAGGTTTGCTGCGGTTGTTCCTCATGCACGCGTGCATGTGAGATGACATCAGGGCATGTGCTTGCGTGCATGCAGCGGCGTGCCACTTGTTGTTGCACTGTGGTGGTTACTGGACATGTCACAGTCACTGGGGTCGTGTTGTTGTTGTATGCACTTGTCGTCCATGCAAAGGTCCTGGTATGGGATTCCCGGGGCGGGGGTGGGAGGGGTGCAGCACCCACAGACTCCAGGCGACCTATTCATGTCCACTGAGCGGTGTGTGTGTCCATGGGCGCTGGATCCATGTCGTGTCCTGGTTGTTCGTGCAGTTCCGTCCATGTGGGTGCGATACACAGAGCCCATGCCACTGCCTCCCACGATGCATGCGGTGTTCCTGGATGTGATGGGGAACAGTGTGCATGTCCCGGTCATATCCGATGTCATGGCGATGTCGTTGATGGTGTGGTTACAGTTGCCGGTCGTTTGGTATGGCTGTTGTGGTGGTGACTGGCCAGTCCGTGCGGAAGCTAAGCATGGGTGCGGGGTTGGACATCATAGGTCAATCGGGGAACCTGCGTTGTGGTCCGACGAATTTACAGGTTGTCAGGTATGCGAT
Source organism: Calotriton arnoldi (assembly GCA_963921515.1). Classification (NCBI taxonomy): domain Eukaryota; kingdom Metazoa; phylum Chordata; class Amphibia; order Caudata; family Salamandridae; genus Calotriton; species Calotriton arnoldi. The sequence goes on along the minus strand of CAWUFW010032366.1, from coordinate 11,907 downwards.
GCCGTCCAGCAGGGCTTCCATGTCATTGGTGGTGTACATGTTTGCCAGCCAATGTAGCGGATGGTGGCTGTCAAGGTGTTGTTCGTAAGTTGTCCCTTGGAGGACCATGATGGGGCATGCTGGGTGACATTCGATGTAGCTGTTCTCGATGATCCGTCGTGTGGAGGCACAGTGGTCCCATTTCAGTGCGGGTGCGATGTTGGCCACATACGCCATGCCCCCATAGGCAGAGCAGGCCCTGTCGTGTGCGTCCAGAGGGAGGAGTAGTGGTAGCAGGTCCGCCTTCAGACATGCCGGGTTGGAGAGGCATATCTCCACGGGATGCTGGTAGGGACACCTCCGACAGTAGAAGACGGGCATGACGCAGCTGAACAATGTGATGCGGTAAGTCAGTCGGTAACTTACGTTCAGCAGGGACAGGAGATCGCATCCCAATGTATGAAACAGGTTGGTTTTGTACAGCTTGAGCTGTTCGGCGTAGTTGGGTAGGTGTGTTGCGGTTGCCATTTCGCAGCGGTGCGTTGTGGTGGTGTGCTCCGGCTGTGTGTGCAGTCTGCAATGTGCACGCTCCGAGGTTGCTGTGAGCTCTGTGTAGTCGTAGGGAGACAGGACTTGTGTTCTGTTGGCTTGTTTGGAGGACACGGGCCCTCTTCCCACATGCTTCTCAGACAGTTCAAGGTCAGTGCTGTGTGACTCCTTCCAATTAACTTGCATGTGGCCGACATGGGGGAGTGTTTTCTTCTTTCTTCCCCGTCCGTTGTGTGCTTCTGTGATATGCGCTATCTGCCCTGTGGTCGGTCTCCTCGGCATGCCTGTGTTGGTCTTTTCTTGGACAATGGCTGTATTCACCGGCTTCTTTCGTAGGGCTGTGGTTTCGGAGTTGGAATGGAAGGTCATTCAGTGCTGTCTGCTCTCCCTTGTGTGGGCGGCAGGCTGCCTTTCCGCTCTGCGTTGGGCCTTGTGTGTGAATGTTATTCTTGGGCCACCTGTTGTCGGTCCCCGGGCTCTTTGGAGTTCCGTTTTATATGTCTTGTTCATATGTGCAGGGTGGTATGGGTGTTTCAGTGTGGTACTGGCGTTCCTCTTCCCGAAGGGGCCCTGCTTCTCCTAGTTGGTGTTGCCGCCGCTGTGTGCTACGCCATGTTTGTTACACTGGGGTGTGTCCTGCTGTTGCGTGTCTTCACTGACATGTGTGCGTCGGTTGTGTGGCGTTGGGTGTTGTCCGTGAATTGGGCGTTGGGGACATGTCTGTGGCAGGCCTGTCACGTGTCATGTGCGTTCGGGGTGGGGCTGATGTGTGTGCTGCTTGGTTGTGTCCCTGTGTCTGTGTGCGACGCATGCATGGCGCTGCGGTTGGCCTCTGCGTTGTGCGCATGTGTGGCGGCGTCATCGCCGCTTTGGGGCCGTGACGGGGTCGTTGGTTCCTAGTCCCAGGTGGTGTGTACACATGTGTTACGCGATGTTACGATTTGGCCTGTGTGTCATATGTGGATGCAATGGTGGATGTGTAGTGTACACGCGCTGGTGGGGCTTTTTCCGCCCTTGCACTGTGTGCGCTGTTTGCGTGCACTTGTTGTGTGTGTGCCTACCTGCGTCTCCGCGGTACGTTGCGTCCTTGGTGGTGCATCAGCAGGAGCATGGGGAGGGCCTGCAGTGCTGGATTCATGCTCGGGGGAGCCGCTTCTTCGTTGTCCGTGCTCGGCGTCCGTGTTACCGCTTCGGTTTGTCGTACGGTATCTCTTGGCCGTGGGAGCCGTTTGTTTGCGGCATCGTAATTTATGCGCCGGGCGGGACGTGTTTCGTCGGACGGTGTGTGTCAGTTGTGCTGCGCCGCTACGTGTACGGGCGCACTTTGATGGCGGACGGTGTTGCTGGCTTGCCGGCGGTGTTTGGCCTACTTTTCGCATCGTAATTGGGCGGGCGTGTGGACTGCTGCGTGCCGGCGGTAACTGGTGGTTTTTGCATCCGCCAGCACGGCGGTTGTGCTTCCGCCCGCCATCGTAATGAGCCCCTAAATATTTTATAAACATATTTTAATCATATAATGTTTATTATAATTTTATACACTATAATCTATATATATAATCTATATATATAAATAATGTTTTCTCAATAATTAATTAGTATTTCTCAGAATATATATTAAACATTTAAAATTAAATTTAAAATGTAAAATGTTTTATAAAGAAAACACACCATATGCCCCTTACATAACAATATTTACACTCATAAAACTATAAATTTAAATACTGTAACAATTTTTAACGCCATCTTTAAATATACCTAATAATTTATTTATTTTTTAATATTTTAAACATATATTTCACAATTTATTACATACATAAATATTATGGGGGTCATTAGGATAGCGGGCGGATCGCCACCACCCGTATGGCGGTGGCGATCCATCCGCTATTTTCCACCGCCCGCTGCACATTTCCCCAAAGCCATATTACGATGGCGGTGGGGACCCAGGCGGACGGAAAGACCGTCTGCCGGTTTTCCGCCGGTAGGCAATCGGCCCGATTGCCTACCGGGCGGAAAAGGCCTGCAATATGGTGGCGGTGCCTTGCAGGCACCGCCATCCATATTACGATGGTCGGCGGTGCAGGGCTTTCCATGGCGGTGACTCCGCCATGGAAAGCCAGGCGGATTGCGCTTTCGGGGGCCCGTTGTGGGCCCCCAAGATATTGGGGGGTGGGGGGTGCACATGAGGGGAACCTATGGTACCCCCCTGCATTGTCATGGACATGGTGGCAGGCACCTCGCGGTGCCTGCCACCTTGTGCATGACGATGCACACAGTGCATTCCCAGCATTGTGGCGGGCGGAGCTGTGCGCACCGCCCGCCACAATGCTGGGAATGGAGGATGCCACCGCCACGGTGGCGGTGCCAACCTTATCGCCTGTGCGGGACCGCCGCACCACTGGCGGCCGGTCCCAGCACCGCTAGGGTGGCGGGCGGACTTTCGTCCGCCCGTCATCCTAATAGGCCTCTAAGTTTTAAAATAATTCTTTCAAATTATTAATAAATATTTTTATTATTAATACCAAATTAAGATATATAATACACTATAAAGCAAAAATGTACTCTCATTAATAAAATTTTATTAATCACATAAATATTGAATTTAAATTTGTAAATTTTTTAATAACAGCTTGATCCCTTATAAAAACAACATCCCTCTTCCCCAAAAAATTATAATTCCATTAAATATAACAACATTTATAAAATTTGAATTACAAATTTTAAAAACACTCCCCACCCTTATCCCCTATAAACACAACATCCTCCTCCTAAAAAGATAACATTATATTTTGAAATTCAATTTTTTAGGATTTTTAAAAAACATCGGGGCATATTAGCAAGACCCACGTTAAAATTATCGCCGTTTTAGCGGCAGGAAACTGCCGCTAAAATGGCGATAATGGGCTTGCTAATATGCGTTATAGAATTTCAATAGAAGCCCAGGTTAGATGTGCAGGACATCTAACCTGGGCTCTATTGAATTCTATAACTCATATTAGCAAGCCCATTATCGCCGTTTTAGCGGCAGTTTCCTGCCGCTAAACGGCGATAATACTACGTGGGTCTTGCTAATATGCCCATCTTTTAAAACACTCCCCACCCTTATCCCCTATAAGCCCAACATCCCGCTCCTAAAAAATAATTTCATTTAAAATTTTAATTTTATAAAATATTTATATTTAAAAAAATGTAAAACACTCCCCACCCTTATCCCCTATTAACCCAACATCCCGCTCCTAAAAAAAAAATGTAATTACATTTTAAAATTTTAATTTTTCAAAATATTTAAATTAAAACAATTTTAAAACTCTCCCCACCCTTATCCCCTATAAACCCAACATCCCGGTCCTAAAAAAAAATTATAATTCTACATTTTTTTAAAAGATTTATTAACAATTATTATAACATTAACAAACATGTAACATAATAAAATAAAATACTAAAACGATATATTTTAATGTCGATATTTTACCAAACGATATTTATCACAGCGATATTTTTCACAACACACTAAAACGATATTAACATCGATATTTTAAACATCGATATTTTTTACTATCGATATTTAAAACTCGATATAATGGCACATCGATATTTAAAAGTCGATATTGTGTCTACTTACCGTTAATTAAGTCGTCCCTAAGCAGGCCCTGTGGCCCACAAGGTAGGGTGCCTAGGGTTGTGCAAGTGGAACATCTAAAAACTATTTTACTGTATAGTGCTTTAGTTGTTTCTATTAGAAACATTAAACCAAAGTCAAAGTGCCTTTTTTAACTCTGGTAAGCTACAGAGCCCATTCAACTACTACTGTTAATTATTTATTCAAAATCCAGTTCAATGGTGATTTGGATTTTCAAAAATTCTACAGGAAAAATGGTGTTTAAAAAGTTATTCTTTTCCTGCCTGAATTTCCAGCAGTCTAATTAGCAGAATGCCTGAAGCTGCCCTTCCACATAATGCGTTACCCTTGATGATGTGGAAACTGCTCCCAGAGCAGAGGCAATGGCTTTGGCCTTTTGTCAGGAAGACCTGTGTGATAGGTAAGTGTCTCATCCTTTCTCAGGAAGGGCAGTTGGGGATGGTTCAGGAACTTCAATAACTTGAGGGGACCAGTGTGAAACCTGCCCATTCATTATTAAGTGTAAAGTGAGACCTGGGGGAAGAGGAGCCTTCTGATTCCATGATACACAGCCATTTCGGCTTTGTCCCAGTGAGAAGGGGAACTGGTCACAGAGTCATTTTTGTGTGGTTGGGAAGATGGAGACTGCTCATTTCTCTGGATAAAACCCTGGGTGGGAGACCAGCATCCTCCAGAGGCAGAAGGGCACTGCCCTGTTCGATCTCACTTGGTATGATGCCCTGCGGGATAGTTTACAGTGAGGTCAACTGGATGTGTTGCAAACCTGGGAGGGGTTGCCCATTGGTTAGAGAAGTCCAGGACTCATGCCTGCTTACTGGCTGATTTGTAAAAAAAGTAGTGGCTCATCCTTAGCTCCTCAGAACTTGGACCAGTGGAAGAACAGAAGAGGAAGACGCATGTTGTTTGTGACCTGTAGGGAGACAAGAAGGACTGTGCCCGCTCTCATAAGACCCTGGTCTAAGAAGTGGACTCCAAGGGGCCGATTCCGATCTCGGCCGGTAGGGCTCCGAATCGGATTCGGCTTAACCGGATCCGATTCGGAGCCCTATTTCCCGACCGATCCGTACGCGCGTCCGGGCGGCGAGTACGATGCGTATTCGCCGACCGACTCGTCCGGGCGTCCCGTCCGCTCCGACCGACTCGTACCCGGGTCTAACCGCACCGACCGACTCGCTCGGACTCGACTCGCACCGCGCAATGGAGACGTTCCCCGGCCGGGTAAGTACGATGCGCGCCGCGGGCGAGTCCGACCGAGCCGCGCACTCCGGCTCGAAAGAGCTGTCGGAGCCGTACTTTGGGGGTCCGTGTCGGACCCCCTGTGCGCGTCGACGCGCGAGTCGCACACGGGGGGACCCATGGGTCCCCCTACCTGTGCGTGTGCGGCGCGAATCGCTTCGCCGCGTACACGCTGTAGGGGCGCACTTGTCCGCATCGCACCCATTGAGTCAATGGGAGCCCGCGTACGCGTTGTGCGACAGGCTCCCATTGACTTCAATGGGAGTCCGACCGACTCGAGTCCGATGGCATGCGTGCGCATCGTACTCGTTCGGTCGGACTGCACGGGTCCGATTCGGTCGGAAATCTCTCCGGGTCCGGCTCGGTCGGGGAGATTTCCGGCCCGAATCGGAATCGGCCCCTATGTGTTAGTTGGCTGACCTCCTGCGTATCGACAGGCATATCTAAATCTGCTGCAAGAGACTTTTGCTGAAGTGACCAGTTGACCAGTGGCAGTGGACCATAATTGCACTGTGCTGGTGGTCCTGAGAGCCATAGAAGGGACCAATATCTACTGCTCCAAAAAGAAGAAAAAGTTGGGACTTAGAGAATTTTCAATCCCTGGAAGACCGGGACTAATCACTCAAAGCTATCTGCCTCAATTCTGACCTCGGTGGGCAAGAAAATCTGATTCACCCTGCTCAGAACCTTTTGCTGCCCAAAAGAAGGCTACATCAGACCTTTGTGGCTAAGGTACAGAGCTTTGGTTTGGCCTGCCAGGATACAGCTTCCAGGTTTGTCCTGCAGGAGGATTTTGAGCTCGAAAAAAAGAAACCTAAGTTCCAATGAAGAAAGCCTGACTGAGTGAAAATGCAAAAAGTATTTGGGCAACAAGGGGCCGTCAATGGGTGTGAAATTAGAATCTTCCCATTCAGAGGTTTTTCCACCAAACTAATGGATTCTCAGGGGACTTTCCAGGATGCAGCCTTTAACCCTGCTTCGTTGTAAGATTTTGATTTTCAGAAAAAAGAAGTCAGAAGGGAAAGGTAAAGGTATCTTCTTTGATTGAGCCCTCGTACTTGGCCTCGGGTGCATCGTGGTCAGCTTCAATGTGTGCAAAGGTCCAGCTCTAACACACCCATAGATGCTATGCTGTTTCTTGGTGCTTGTTAACCTAAAACATACGGGTTTTAGAAACTGGTGGTGGGATTTTTATTGTGTTGTGACCTTTTAATGTTTTGGCATGGCTAAATACTTTATACACGTTTCATAAAATAAGCCTGTCTGCTCTGTGCCATAGCTACAAGGCGTGGAGCCCTGGTTTAAATTACTGAGAGTGTGTGTTTAAATTTACGAAGTTTAGGACCTCTTTCATCTTAAGGACACACCCATGCAGGCGAAAATCCCTCTTTCACACATATACCATTAACATTTTATTTGTAGGAAGTGGCTGAACATTTTTTTCAGCCATCTCATACTGACCCCGTTACTAGCCAGGTCTGTAATGCTTTAGCGCAGCATTCTCTATCACAATTGAACTGGCTCAGTTATGGAACTATGGTAGAGTGTTTTTAGATGTGTCACAATGACTACTCCCCATTTGCCTTTATACTATTAGTGTTAGATTATGCTAGACAAATACTGAAACTATGTGGAACGTGTGAAAGAAAGCCAAAAAATTAAATGATAGGGGCCATGTCTGTTAACTTTTATCACCCTGTCCCTGTATTTAAATAGGTGTAATCTCCCTCCGTATACAATGTAATCTGTTGTTTTTACTGTCTCAATAAAAAAACTTTGATATCTTTTCAGTCTTGGTTGCAGTATAATTTTTTTTAAAGATTAAGGGGCCGATTCCGATCTGGGTCGGAAAGCTCTCCGACCGAGCTGGATCCAGAGAGATTTCCGACCGAGCCGGACTCCCCCAGTCCGACAGAGCGAGTACGATGCGGACGTATGCTGCCCGACTCGATTCGGTCGGACTCCCATTGAAGTCAATGGGAGCCGGTCGTACAACGCGTACACGGGCTCCCATTGACTGAATGGGCACGTCGCGAACAGGGGGGCCCCCTACAGTGTGTACGCGTCGGTGCAACTCGCACCGTACATGCATGTGTAGGGGGGACCCTTGGGTCCCCCCTGTGTTCGACTCGTGCGGCTACACGTACAGGGGGGTCCGACACGGACCCCCCAAGTCCGGCTCCAGGTGCTTTTGCGAGCCGGACACTCCGACTCGATCCGGCCGTCCGACGCGTGCATCATACTCGCTCGGTCGGGAAACGTCTCCATTGCGTGGTGCGAGCCGTGTCCGTACGAGTCGGTTGGAGCGGTTCGGACCTGGGAACGAGTCGGTCGGCGATTTCGCGTGCGCTCGCATCGTACTTGCTCGCTGGGACGACTGTACGAATCGGTCGGAAAAAAGGCCTCCGAATCGGATCCGGTAAAGCCGAATCCGATTCGGAGCCCTACCGGCCGAGATTGGAATCGGCCCCTAAATGTTATTAAGCTGAACTGCTGATTTTAAAATGTTGCAAAGCATGATGTGGTAGTATGCGTCTTTTCTCTGTCTGGGTTGTTCTGCTCTCAGTGTCCTGAGTGAGAGGTGTGACATGGCTCTCCAGATGCCACACTAATGAGCATGCTTCTCAAGGCTGTCTCTGCCTCCCTCGGCTGCAGTAGGTCGGTCACCACTTGGATGAGGTAAACAAAAACATGCTACCGTGTAAATACCGAAGTGTGGGTAAAGAGCAGCTTGTGACTGACCTTCAGAGTCTGCAGTTGTAGAGACTTCACAGAACAGGGCTGCATCCACTTACCCACGTGAAAACCCCGATACTGACCCAATGCAAATCTTATTGTCCATTAAAACAAAACAACTATTTGGTCCAGTTAGGCCAACACTGAAAGTCAAACTGACATTTTACTTTTGAATTATTACAGTTGACCCCAGTGGTGTATGAGTGCTAGACCTAAAGACAGAAACTTTATTTTCTTCCTTTTTTTCATAAAAACACTCGGGCCGATTCCGATTCATGCCGGAAAAAATACCGACCGACTCGGTACGGGATAATAGTCCGACCGACACGTACCGGCGTTGCCCGACCTGGGAAGTACGATGAAATGCATGTGAATCACGACCGACTCGTACGGAACTCAAGGCGAACGACCGACCCGGACGGAAACAAGCTATCCGGCTGGAATACCACGCGAATCGAACCGACCGACACGCACCAGGAAGAAAGCCGAACGAAACGTACCCGCGAACTCCGATCCGCGCAGTACGATGCAATGGGTGCAAAAGCAGACCGATTCGCACGGAGCCCAAGCCGTACGACCGACACGCATACAAAACACAGCCGAACAAACACAATACACCACGACCGACGCGTACGCTGCATATGAAACAGAGCTGAAACACAGCGGGAACGACTCAGAGAGGCGCGCACGAGATAACTGCAACGTCCTACTCGGTCAGAAGAACGACTCCAACATGCACAATAATCACAAATGAAAAAATACAAAAAAAGAGGGCCAAACAAGCAATGACAAAGCCAATAAATACAGGGGGTGAAACAAATTGAACAAGGACACACCCCCAACTCCACCTACATAAAGGCCACAAATCCCTACCATGATCCTTTGCAAATTCCACTGACCTGCCAGCAGAGAACACCATCACACAGCAAACACAGACACACACACAGCTCATCCAACACAAAAGCCACACACCATTAGCACCTCAACAAATAGCACCCTCACACACACACACGCAAAACCTACACTCACACACCCTCACTTGCACACACACACACATCAATCACCACCACCACCCATCACCATGCCCCTAAAGAAGAATCCAAAGTTCCTAGATAGTGAATTGGAAGTCATGGTAGACGAGATCCTGAGGGTAGAGCCACAGTTGTTTGGCACATTGGTCCAACAGACCCCCATGTCGCAGAAAACCAAGATGTGGGCGAGGATCGTCGACAGGGTGAACGCACAATCACCATGTTTACGCACAAAGGAAGACATCCAGAACAGGTGGTATGATGTGCGCAGGAGAGGTCAGGGACCTACTGAAGAAGGATTACCTCCTGAGCCAGCACACCGGCAGTGGCCCTCCTGCCAAACCAGTATACCTCAGGCCCTGGGAGGAGAAGGTGCGGGCCATCCTACCACCAGTGAGCGTATATGGACTAACAAACATCCCAGAGCCTGGTGAGTACACAACTAATATACACAATATTGTGTGCCAATACACACACATCACTGTCAATGGGACAGTCAAACCATGCACCCCTAGCAAATCAACAGCAAACAAAAGATAATCATCCCAAAAAGTGTATGTCAGACAGATAAACACAATACATACCATATAATAGTGATATGTAACTGTGTCATGACATGTACAAATCCAATACCAAATTGAGCTAGGCAGTGGCACAAATCTAACCAACAAACACTGTCAGATATTTAGCCACCACTAGAATACCACCTCACAGGGAAGCTCACAGAAAGGAAGGAATCCTGTGTATGCTGGTGAAGTCAGTGTAGCCAAGAGCATGATGGGACTCGTAGTAACAGATAATGGGCAGCCTCACATTTGGACCATCAACACCACTCTGAACAATGCTCACAACACAGGGAGTGGAAAAGGACTGACAAGATGGCTGACACTGGGTACTGCTGTGGGGAGCACAAGGCCCTGCTGGGAACTGTGCACCAACAAACAGCACACCACTGCCTGACATCCTGAAAGCCAACTTGCACTCCCTGCAATGCAAGCACGTTGCATGGTGGGATTTCTGGCTGGGTGGGAAGGAGGACTGACAGCACTGACCATAGTTACAAGCAGCTCTCCTCACACACCCCCTCAACACAAACTCCACATAACCCACCTGGGAGAATACAATGCCTCACACACCAAATGAAGATCCCACAAAGAAGCACCACCCTGGGTAATGCTGTGTGAAGCACAGGGACACTCTTGGGACTTGTAGCCAAACAAACGCAAGGACAACACTGTCAGCCTTCCTGTCAGCACAGGCACACTACCCCATAGGGAAGCAGAGTCAAAAGGAAGGAAGTACGGGCATGCTGGGAAGGGGGGTGTAGGCAATAGCATGATGGGAGTTGTAGTCACAGATACTGCTCACCCTCACAATTGGCCATTCAACACCACTCTGAACCATGCTCACATCACAGGGAGTGGATAAGGACTGACAAGATGGCTGACACTGGGTACTGCTGTGGGAGCACAAGGCCCTGCTGGGAACTGTGCACCAACAAACAGCACAACACCACTGCCTGACATCCTGAAAGCCAACTTGCACTCCCTGCAATGCAAGCACGTTGCATGGTGGGATATCTGGCTGGGTGGGAAGGAGGACTGACAGCACTGACCATAGTTACAAGCAGCTCTCCTCACACACCCCCTCAACACAAACTCCACATAACCCACCTGGGAGAATGCAATGCCTCACACACCAAATGAAGATCCCACAAAGAACCACCACCCTGAAGCACAGGGACACTCTTGGGACTTGTAGCCAAAAAACGCAAGGATAACACTGTCAGCCTTCCTGTCAGCACAGGCACACTACCCCATAGGGAAGCAGAGTCAAAAGGAAGGAAGTACGGGCATGCTGGGAAGGGGGGTGTAGGCAATAGCATGATGGGAGTTGTAGTCACAGATACTGCTCACCCTCACAATTGGCCCATCAACACCACTCTGAACCATGCTCACATCACAGGGAGTGGATAAGGACTGACAAGATGGCTGACACTGGGTACTGCTGTGGGGAGCACAAGGCCCTGCTGGGAACTGTGCACCAACAAACAGCACAACACCACTGCCTGACATCCTGAAAGCCAACTTGCACTCCCTGCAATGCAAGCACGTTGCATGGTGGGATTTCTGGCTGGGTGGGAAGGAGGACTGACAGCACTGACCATAGTTACAAGCAGCTCTCCTCACACACCCCCTTAACACAAACTCCACATAACCCACCTGGGAGAATGCAATGCCTCACACACCAAATGAAGATCCCACAAAGAAGCACCACCCTGGGTAATGCTGTGTGAAGCACAGGGACACTCTTGGGACTTGTAGCCAAACAAACGCAAGGACAGCACTGTCAGCCTTCCTGTCAGCACAGGCACACTACCCCACAGGGAAGCAGAGTCAAAAGGAAGGAAGTACGGGCATGCTGGGAAGGGGGGTGTAGGCAATAGCATGATGGGAGTTGTAGTCACAGATATTGCTCACCCTCACAATTGGCCCATCAACGCCACTCTGAACCATGCTCACAACACAGGGAGTGGAAAAGGACTGACAATATGGCTGACACTGGGTACTGATGTGGGGAGCACAAGGCCCTGCTGAGAACTGGGCACCAACAAACAACAGGACCACACTGTCAGCCATCTTGCCATTGCTGTCACACTCACACACAGTGAAGTCCACTCAAAAGGAAGGAAGTATGGGCATGCTGGGAAGGGGGTGTAGGCAATAGCATGATGGG